>VZTD01004782.1:542963-738478 GCA_013397725.1 Rhagologus leucostigma
CTGAAGAGCACTGGTATTCAGAAAAAGAAGCTAATACTATAACTTTTTCACTTCTAGAAAGTCCTCTAGTTCTTAAGAACAAATTAATTTTCTGTCTGAAATTCCGTTTAAGCAAATTATTAAGCATAAAGCAGTCCTTCTTTGCTTTTCAAGGCATGCATTAACTTCTTTTCTGAATTAAACATCAATAAAAAGGCATGTCATTAGTGTTTATTCTGAATGGTATTTTTTAATATAATTTCATCGACTCTCAAGTACGTCCAAATTCTAATATGATTTCCATCCCTCTGTCATGTTAATTTCTCCAATGCAGTCCATCTAAGCCATTATATAACAGAATTATAAATAATCTTCTAATATCCACTTCACAACTCTTTAATTGATAGTACTCACCAGAGCACATTATGCAGGTGCTCACTTTTTTTTTCTGACGGATAAAATGAAACATTATAAAAAACGTTTCATCTGTTCTTTATCAGACAGTTCCAAGCCATAACCAAGGCTTACATTGCTGGTACCTTCTCTGCATAATGCACCAAAGACAGAAAATATCAACTGGCAACAATTAAACCAGGAGACAAGGGAAACAACGGCAGTAAATACTCTTCAACAAGGGTGTGTATACATAGCAAAGAGAACACATGTAAACCTTTTCAAAAAATTCTTAAGTATAAAATATCTTTGGTCAAGTTCTTTTGGTTTATTGTTTAATGAAAAACAAAAGCAACAAGTGAAACAAATTTCTGTTGCCAAAATCCTAATACTACATACAGTATATTCTAGAAGAATAAACATATAGGGAAAAACATAAACCTAAATTACTCTTGTCCAATCTATGCAAGCCTGACCTATACATCAATATTACTGGCACAACTAAGCGGAAGGCCCTATTAGAAACTAGTTTTTTCTTAGACCTCTGCAAAAAAAAAGGAGCATCTTTCTCTCAAGGAAAGGAGAAGGAAAAAAAACCCACTGCTATTGCCAACTTCTATGAAAATTTTTCAAGTCTGGATTCTGGTTCTTGGCAAACACAATTAAGCAGTTTAAAGCAAAGCTGAAACTTCCTGCTGCCATGGAAGGCCCTGAATCAAACCTGGTAAGTACATGTTGTATTTATGTGGCCCACGTACAGAATCTCAATTAACTTTAGTTGCTACTAAATTGTCAGTTGTCCACCTGAAATATTTAGACACTATCAGCACAATATATACCCTGGTTAACCCTGTGTTTTCCATTGGCCATTGCTGTTCAGAAATCTGTAACTCACAGGAACTGAAATTTCAACACAATACCTAGAAGTGCATTTTAAAGAATACACTAAATGCATAATGAGGCAGCTACATGAAGCAAAACTTCCTGGCTACTGGTAAGCAGGTGCAAGGGAAATATCTGCTAAGCTCTGATATACCAGAAAGAATTTTATCTTGTTCCATAGACGCATCAGCAATCTTCAAGTGGATGTGGTGTGTCCTGCAATGTTTAAGACACCCAAGAGAAGTCACCAACCACTTCTGGTCTCTCTCTTGGTCACTAAAGTTTCTCAGTTCAACTCATCCGTCTCCTACAGGCTACAAAAAGCACTGAAGTAACACCTTCTCACAGCTGGCTTTATTAGACATGCACCTTTTAAGCTGCTTTTATTTGCTGTTTTAGGTTTTTTTTCATCAAATTGAAGCCTCTTGTCTGCACCTTTGAAGCTCTGCTGCATATCACCGATCATTTGCATCCCTCCCCAAACTCTTTTGAATCGCAACATTTCCTACCTTGCTTCCTATTTTTATTGCGCCCCTGTGATGTTCACCTCTTAAAATCAGCTCATGACTCTGTAACCACCTGGCTCAAGGGAAAACACACACTGGCACAAAAGACACATACTTCACAAGTGAAGACAGCTGGGAGTGAGACAATGAGACTTGGAGCTGACAGCAGAGAAAAGCTAGGGGAGCTGTGGGTCTGGAGGACAAGGAGCAAGGTTTGGACACAGCCTTTGCCGGTGCAGGGGTAGGTCTACAGCAATTTGCCTGGAGCACAGGAAATCAGGAGACTGACCTGAACAATTCTGTGTATAAAAGGCTAAAAAGACCAACCATGGGCTGGGAACAACAGGCATGAGGAGACTGACTCTGGAGGAAGTGTGGGGAGGGAGGCCCTACCTTCATATTCTGAACCAGATTTCCCATCCTTGGGCACTGGCATGTGCTGTTTCTCATCTGCACTTGCAGTTTGTGGCAGCTACACTAGTAAAGCAACTCTGTTCCTTATCAGGACACACATTTATGGGAAGCTCTCACAGGCAGAGACACTAGAAGAGGTGGTGCTTGGAAAACTGAGAACATTTGCTTCCAGTTACTGGAATATGCAAGTTTCCAACCAGTCGGTGGGAGTCCAGTGCACTCATACGGCAACCTTCAGCAGGATTATCTGTGCCTTTCCTTGAATTTGGTCCTTGTCCCTTTTTCCTTTTCATTGCACTCTCTTAGAAACGCAAAGTCAGTCATGGGAGAGGTTCCCGTAAGTAGGTTTGTTCACAAACTTGGTCTTCAAGAAGCAAAGAATGAAGGAAAGTTGGTTTTCTACTATTTCAGACAGCATTAGGGTCAGCAGCAGTATATTTCCATCCTTCATGACACCACACCACTAATCAGAAGGAAGGTGTCGCTACCATTTAAAAGATGTGTAGATGTGGCACTTAGAGACATGGTTTAGTGGTGGACTTGGCTGTGCTGGGTTACTGATCTTAGAGGTCTTTTCCACTCTAAATGTCTCTTTGTCATCAATACAGCCCAAGACTGTTATAATCTGGCCTCAGTCAGTGTCAGCAGGATCTGACCATATATATTTTCTTCTGCTCTATGGGTGTATCAGTGCAGTAAGCTCGAAATTCTGCTAGGAAAAACATAAAATTAAAAAAAACCAACACAACAAAAAACAGCAACAAAAAAAAACCCTCAAAGGAAAATGAATGGTTTGGTTGATATTGTTCTCTCTGTAAGTCATGGACATTAGTTATGTTCAAATAACCTAAATGTTATAAACCAGTGATAAAAATCCACAGTCCAGAGTAAACAATTCTGGTTTTTGTTCTTGTCTTTATATTTGAAGAACAGCTTTAGTTCTTTTCTTCCTATTTCAGCTAAGTCAGATGCTTAAAATTATCAAAATACAGGATTCCCACCATTTTCATTAGCAAATCTTCAGCTTCCAGCTCGCTGTTCTGATTAAAATAAGCTCTTACAAAGTTTTAACTCACTAAATTAGAGAAAATACTTGAGATCTTGACAATTCTATGACAATTTTTTCTGAGATCTATTTTTTCCCCCCTTAATTGCTAACATACTAATGTTGCAAAATGATATTTCACAGGAACATTACTTCTGAAGTTACTTATTAATGCCAGGATTTTCCCATAGCACTAAACCTAGGTTGCAGTTGTCTCCTTCTTCTTAGTTCTGGCATGACTTTGACCGGTTGAATCCCCAAATATGTATCAGTAATCAAAAGGTATATTTCAGTACAGGAGAACCTGTTTGGAAGAATTCTTCTCATTTCTTCTCTGCTTGTTTTATCTTTGCTTGAGATGTGAATAATTCATATGCCTCTGTCTGCTTTACAGTCAAACGCATTCTGTCCACCCAAGACTGTTCGACTTTGTGATTTATTATTTAATAATTTGCAGGGCTGCGCTGTTGTAAGGTGAGCATTGTGACTGCTTGCAGAACTGTTACAATCTGGTCTAGTTAGCTGTCCTTTCTTTCCCTCTCTCCAAACAGCAGCAGTTATTGATTTTTTTTACAAACCTCTGCCATGTAATCCCACAGCTGCTGATCTCAAAGCTGTTACTATAAAGTAAAAGTTGGCCCTTCTTCTTGAAAACAAGAAGTCATGTTTTGATTCACTTTTTCTTTCTTTTTTTTTTATCAATTGTTTCTTTTTTCTCCTTCTTTGTGCCTTAGTCAATGACAATACTCAGGAAACGCCACTGGCTTCTCTTAAGGATAAAAATGAAAAATGAAAGCCCTTGTGGGAAATACACACTGATCCTTTCATTACACCTGCAAAAAATGCCTGTCTGAAACTTTTCAACCTTTGAAACTTTTCCAAAGGAAGCTGAGCTTTTTCATCTATTATCTTGGCAACAATTACACATAGTGTTGTCTCTCAATAATACAATATTTGTGTTTAAATCCCACTGCAAGTTATCAGTCATGCATAATGGTGAAAAGAACTACTCCAAAAAACACAGTGGCTCCTAATTCTTAAAGATTTACTATGCTGCCAAGCTCAGCGATACTAATCAGTGTGCAATTAGGGCCTGATCGATTGGCTTCAACTGACTTTGGATCAGGACTGTAACAGGCACTGAGGGCACAGCCGCAGCAATTGTAGCCCCCAGTGAATTAACTTCTGTACAGCCTATTTTCTACCTGCCAATTAATTAGAGGATTTGCAGCCTTTGAAGACTAAAGCATTGTGGGACAAAACCCAAATTGTTTCTCTTTTGCTACTGTGCACGCTCAATAAAACTTCTGTGGAACTATTCCTACACTGTTCTCTTCCTCTCTAATCCATGCCTTAATTGAAATTGCATTAAAGCATTTAAGTTTATGCCTAAACTGGAAGATAAAACTTTCTGGGCCAAAATGTGCACTTCAATAACATAGCGCCTTCAGCTCAGCACAAGGCTTAGTGTAAACAAGCTGGTGGGCTCATCCTACACTGGGAGGGAAACCCACTACCCTGAGGAAGAGTGGAGCTGGTCATTCTCTGACTACATCCCACAAGACTTATATAGAGGAATCGGGACCAGAATTCCTGCATGTTTACAGTTGATATTTGAAGGTATTTAAGTTCAACTGTAAGTCAAGTTTCATCTAGAATTACCCTGAACTGAATCTCTTATCTCTAATTACAGTGTTTTACCACTCTACCACCTTGTGCTCTTTGGTTTCTATTTTGGCTATAGTGGCTTATCTTTAGCAACAATTCATCTTCTTCTTGGTAGAAAGGCTTTTGTACCAACATTAAGTCTTGCAAAATTTTCTGCAAATAGATAGATTTGACTCAGCCACATACCTCAAATCCGATAAGTCAAGATAGGCTCATAAATAGAAAATCCCTTATTCTTGCTATTCTTTAGGTTTAGATTCTGTAAGACATGCCACAGTTTTACCTATATTTTGCTTGGCCATGAATGCAAAGACCTGAAAATAAACTCCAACCTACAGAGAGTTGTTGTAACAACCAGGGATCCTTCCCGGAGTAGAGCTGGGTTGCTGCATTGTGTGCTAGCTGAGGTTTCTGAATTCCTTTTCCTATCAGCTCTGGAGGCATACTGGAAGAAGAAAATATACATCTCTGCAAAAGCAACCTCTGCTGAGAGGAAGAATTTATTTCCCTTTTCTACTTATTCCCCGTCTTCCATTATTTATTCAAGCCAGCACGTAAAAACTGTAGGATTTTGGCAATGCCTAATGTTTTACATTAATAGTATTGGAAAATTTTTGTAACAGCAGATACTCAAATAGCTAGAATACTTGCACTCTACATATTGCTACTCTACTAGATTTTTTTTTTTTTTGAAAAATAGGCATTGGAACAAAATATTGCAGTAATACAGCAAACCTTCCAGCTGAGGAAGAGGTGGATAATTTGACTGTATTCCAAAGTAAAGCCCTAAAAGATGCATCTTGGTCCCTTGAACATGAAAACTGCACACACTTAGCAGTTTTTTCTCCAGCACTTGGGAAATCTGACAGATTTACCTGCTTAAACTATAGATTGTCTTCCACTCTCACCCACCACCCTTCAACCCCAGCCCACCAGTTTGATTTTACACCTGGGAAAACCACTACTCAGGAGCTCTTTCCTTTAGACCTCCTAGTTTGAAAGGTCTAATAGCCCAGATACAGAAGAATACTTAAACTTGCATAATACCTTTAATGACTCCCTGGGGGAAGATGCTGCACAATTTATTTAACTCTTTGTACATAGACTTTCATCCTGGGTGCTTATATGTTAAGGACCTCTAATGTGCAAGCCATTAGCACCTTTCACCATAATCTCCTCCCAATGTCCATTTAGATTACAGTAATGGCCACTAGTAATGTAGAGTAATGGCCACCAGCAATGATATCATCATAATGACTTCACTGAACTTGCTCCACAAGCCTCCTTATGCATGGTAATCACATACCCTTGTACGTGGTGCCTTAATGCAATGAAGCATGCAACTTGTCCAGATACTCCAATGCCCATCTTTAAAAGATATGGACCTTTGCTGTAATATGGCTACCTCCATTTTTTTTATTACCTTATCATCAAAAAATATCATACCCTATTTTCTGAGGCCAAAAAGCAGAAGTAAGCAAATCGAGAATTTAAATACCTGGTGGTTTTAATTTCGGTTTGGTTTTTTTCAGACAGGAAATACAACACTGGGAAGGTTAGGGATAGTTTTGATGGCAAAATAATGTTACCGAAAAGGAAGAATTTCTGGAGAAGAAAACCTGAGCAGCAGGCCAATGACATTACCAGTTATCTGCTCCTCTATACGACAAATATAAAAGCATACTGTAGACAACGTGCTTCTCACTTGCACAAATAAACTCACTGATTAAGATAGGTAAGAATTGCCTTTTACGTCCTTTTTCAATGACTTTGGCCCAGAAACCTATATTGTACCTTGATGATATTCCTGTTAATAATCCATTTTTCAGGTGAAGAGCCAGTTGACCAATTTTCAGTATCATGTGTTTTCCCCCTTTTTTTTCCACACACAGCTTAACTTTGGAAAATTCCAAGCACAGCTCGATGTTTGCAGGGCTTTTTGTCCTTAACAATGTAGAGGGGAAATAGTCAACTCTAACACCACCAATTTTGATGTCCTTTTGCAGAAACGGGGGCAGAGCCAATTATACAAAATATTCAAGCATATGCCTTCATGTAAGAATATCGACTGTTTTATTTACTGCAGAGGAGCAGGTGTGTACTTTAAACACAGACCCTCCTGAGATGCTGAGTGCTCTGAAGGCTGAATGTCTTCTCCGTTCTGTATGTCATGAGACAAGACCTCAGAAAAAAAGGTCAGTTCTGACAGTTTCACTCCCAGCATAATTTCACTTTATTACACAAGAACAGTCTGTTAATTGCCATCTGAATATACAGGAAAGAGGTATCTCAGGCTATTAGGCAACTCCTGAACTTAATCAGTCTACACAGAAACAAACAGTTTAAAATTAACTGAGCTACTGATGAGGGGGGCTTTCCTCTCTCTTCTCTTCATCGTTAGGTCTGGCAGGTAAATCCCAGCCCTTGGTAGGGTAGCAGCTAGTCTGCTAGTGATCACTGAGAGACAGATGAATAATTAATAATAGAAATAAATAACTGATTATTAAACAAGTAAATGTTTTCTTCTGTAACTGATAATGCAAACCATTTCTAGGTTATATTCTGCTTTCCAGTGAAAGCTTCCAAACATTACCTTCAATACAGACAAAAGCACCTCAGCTAGTTCTTTCATACAGAATGGTAAATTATGTTATTGCTTTTGTACACTATTCCCAATGCTTATTGCATATTCACTTGTATATATCTAGTGCAACATTATTATCTTGTTTTGATTTTCTTTCTTCCTCCACCCATACCCCCCTAACCTGTCAACAGTTGGGGAAGCTGCTAATACAGTATTGTATATTCATTATCCTAGCTTTTTCTTTACAAATATCATTATAACATCCTGCATTTGTAAAGTAAATAATTAAACGTTCTAGAAAGTCTTATAGGACACAGTAATCTAACAGATGAAAGACATCAGAAGTGTGAAAATCAAATGGAAGCACATGTAATATGTATCTTTTAAAAGAGTTTTCATAAAATAGGGTTAATGTGTTAATCAACCATATTTAAAATGCTAATTAATCACTGACTTGGAGTCTATTCATAAATAATTGAATGTCCTATTTATGCAGAATTTCTTATGCTTGGAAATGTGTGGCATTCATTCTGGTCTTGCAGGATGCAGCACCGCGTTAACACTCAATGAGCTCTCCCAGCTCTGTGTTTGGTTAGTGCAGCCACGACTGCCCACCAGGTACATTTCCCATTCATATTCTTGCAATTAACCTAGTCTGTCCCATCACTACATATATCACTAGGATGGAAAAATACAAAGAGCTGCATTAACCACGACATTTTGCCAGCACTCCAAACATGGAAGCAAGAGGCACAGAAGGTGAATTTTGGAGGTGAATCAAGACAGTCGTGGATATTCTACTTTTCCTTCCCCTCCCCCTTTTAAGGCATCTCCTCCTTTCTCCTTTGAAGGCCAGTCATGCCCCTAGACATGAGGAAGTAGTCCACACTCCAACAGCACTAAATTTAGAATGGTTTCTAACATTACAATACACATTTCTTCCTTCTCTGTAGAGTCCTTCTCAGTAAATGTATGTCTTCATCTTCATGTTTACACCCACAAACATTGATACTGGCTGCAATGGGAGATCTACCCATGTGTGTAATGGTGGAAGTAGTGCTGGTAAACACAGCATCTTCAGCTTCCAGCAAAACCCAAACTCCTTTTGTGAGGATGAAAGGGATGATTCCTGACAAAGAACGCGAGACTCTCACAGAACTAGTTGAAAATTCCTTTATGAAAATACATGTCAAGGCATTAACTCTTCATGCTTTTGATGAAATTCACAAATGCAGATTGTTTTAAAGCTTCATAATTACTTAAAATGGGTGTATATATATTTCCAAAAGAAAAGAGAAAAGCAGTCAGGGGACAATATACATTTTCATGCCAATAAAACGCTAACTTATAAAACACAATTGCAGTAGCACAGGAATTCCCTGAATTCTCAACTCATGTCCTAAGTGGGAGATTTTTTTTGTTTGTTTCTGGTTCCTCTCTATTTTGGTATGAAGAAGTAAATTAGACCTTGCCTAATGTGATTTAGTGGACAGCCTGGCAATGTAACTTGTCATTAAAAAATGAGAATAAGAAGAAGAATAGATCCTTCCTTCTAATCCTTCTTGACAGCCTAACAGAATACCAATTTACCATTTGATGAAGGCTTCAGGATGTTATGAAACCTCTACAGGGACTTCAGAGTTCTGTACAGAAAGGAATGAGGATGAGAAACAGCCAAAGTTGTTGGGGGAAAAATGCCTCTGGAACAGGAGCTGTTCTATAAATGGCTGGTTGAAAGCCAGTTGGCATCCTTTAAAATTTGGACACTCCAACTAATCCAGTAGAGAGGAAAGGAGCTGGTGGACCTTGTGAAGAATCGTTCAGCATTAAAACAGAAGAGGAGTGCTTCAAGCAGCTCCAAAGAAAGACTGGGCTGATGATTGCCTGTCAACAGGCTTAGGAATACTTGATACGGTTGGCCATGTTTCCATGGTACAGCAGGGTGATTATCACTGCTGAATGGTACATCTTTGCCTTTAAGGCCCTCTTAAAAAAACCCCAAAAACCTCATAATCTAAACAGGACTCCAAAACAGGCAAACACTTCTTTTTTTTTCTACTGGGTAGGTAGTACCTGCACAGCTAAAGCTGACAAGGAGCAATTCTAAATTCAGTAACTGTCTTTCTCCCCAGGGAACAGCCACTGGGCTACTGTAAGCAAGTAAATACGGGTCTAGAAGAAAGCTAGTTCTGAAATATTTTGCTTTTATCATGTTACCCAAGAAATACTGATTGACACTAAAGTGGAAATCCAGCATCCAAATGCTTTGGAGTTCTCACTTTGGAGGAGTTCTGTGGCAGGACCCAATTTACTATTCCATTCCTATTTCCAAGGAAAAAGGCACCTATTTTTGAAATGCAACTTACTGCCAGCTCTCTCTTAAAGGTATTTTTCAACAGTCTTCTTCCCTCAAGAGCATAATTCGAAAAATTGAACTTAATGAGTGCTGCTCATAACCCAGCAACATGTTATTTTCATCAACAAGGTAAATTGGTTTGTGATCCAGATTACTCTTTTCTGGCAGCTCTGTAATTCAAAAAAACAGTGACAGTGCAACACACAGCAATTCTAGTGGAAATGATCCTTTGTCAATGCAGAAATTTTGGCAGTGGTGAGAAATGCAAGGTTCTGCAATCGTTACGCCTTTTGCCAATCATGCATGATGTAGTTAATATGTTGATGATATCTCTTTCTAACATATTGAGTTAGTGTTTGCGTCTATCCACTTCCCTCTACTGGACAAAATCAGAGCTGTTCAAGTGTTTATGATATCTTGTCGTTATAAGTGGTTGGCCCAAGAGAGGGATATGTGCCCTGTGACAATGAGCAACTACTAATGGAGATTCTCCTTTAGCTCAAGTGATAGAAGCTTGTGCTGTTGGAGCAGAAGGTCACGAGTGTAATTCTTCCTGTTAAGTTATGCTATTAAGCTGATAACCATGATGGCTGCATGCCAGCAGTGAGCAGATACACCTCCACCCTTTGTGTTCTGGGTTAGCACTGTTCAACCTCCTTTAAACTGCTGCCTTTTCTCTTGTCTCCAAGATCCTTTTTCAATCACAGATGAAAGGAAGAGAAAGGAAGAGAAGGAGAGAAAAGGCTGAGAGAAGCTCACTCAAAAAACTCAGAGTAAACTTTCTTGTACTGGTGGATCAGCACAGCTTCTTACTCTACAGAAAATGGCCCGGAGTTACGCCAGAAATGCCAAGTGTTACTCTAGATGCTATTTGGGAGTTTGCTTGTCCCAGAACAGTGAAAAAACCGACTCTTCTCTGTATCAGTGCACAGCTCAAAGGAGCCTATGATGGTGTTAGATGCAGCTTCAAAAGAGACTTTCCTATCTTTCTACCAAAACCACAGCTTCCGTGACATCCCTGTCCCTAAAAGTCAGTGCTAAGGCCTGAGGATGCACACTGTTCATTGTTATCATGCTTTTGTTCTCTTTTTCTAATTTGTTTTATCTCCCAGGCTCATTTCACTCTCTGCTCCACACAGGATACAACAAGATGGAAGTGAAAATATCCTTCCTGTGCGAGCTTTGGCACTAAGAACCTAACACATTGTTTTTCAAGTACTACAGTGGTTGCATAAGGTATTTCAGTCCCAACCCATCTCTATTTCAAAGTCATACTTTAATCTGGAATGTCAGGTAGAACATGAAAGAATATTAATCTATGCTACATAAATAATTTCCTTCAATTATCAGGAAAGAGCAGCAAGACATGAATTTTCAGGTTGATTGAGTTTTAATCTCTAAGTGTAAAAATTAATAATTTAGGCAGGTGAGTTGTTTTTTTTTTTAACGGAAAATTAAAGGTTTGATTTCCTTACTAGAGAAAGAAAAAAAAAGATAATTTGGATACAAAGGTCAGGGTACATTCATAGGTTGGAAATGTGACAATTACGAAATTATTCACAGAAGAAAATACTTAGAATTCAATGCAAGACACCCAGATTCATCACAAGGCACAAGAGATTGACAATCTATTATGAATGCCTCACATCACAGATAAATATTTCAATGCAAATAAATAAAGGATGCTGAGTGTTTCTCTTCTGAATGACTTTTCACAGCTCACTGAACACAATAGTTCTGGGACTCCTCTATGTCCCAGACTCGTGTCCAAACTTTGGCATCCCCAAAGGCTTCCTGTGCTGAGCATAACCAGGTTACACTGTGATTTCAATTTGGAGTTACAAAGAACCAATTAATCAGTTTCCCCCTAACAGAATGTAAAAAACTCTTTGGTGCATTAGGACAATCACGGACATTGTAAAACTGGCCTGGTTTTGTTTTGTGCTCCCTTGTAATTACTACAAAATGTACCAGTCTTGTCAAACCTAATGACTTTTCTTTTTTGGTGCAGAGGATTAAAAAAAAGAGAGAAAAGACAATGATGTCTCCAAGCATATGGCTGGTTTACTCTGCAGATGGAGACAAGACTAAACTAAGATGTACGTCTGGTGAATTGTGCTCAAATAAAGCTTCTCTTTTACAGGTTTCTTACCTGTCACTGTGATTATTCTTCTTGATCTGTGTTGTATGGCAAAACCCCAAAAGAATAAAAATATTCTATGCCGAGATTGTTTTTTACTTATTTTCAAGCAAATGTTTTAAACGGATACTTTCAGAAGAAAGACTTTTTCACTTTTTCAAACGGGGACCTGCTTAACTGTTTTCATCTGTTAAAAGTAATTGTATTATTTTAACCACTGGCAGGAAATTCCGTGCTGTGTATTGCTTCATATGAAGCCATTTGTAACTTTACAGCTTTTTAATTTTGCAACAGCTGCATAGAAAAGGAAAATGACTATGTAGAATTACATCACTCATGGCTGCTTCTCCATTAAAACAATATAAGTAGAAAAAGTTTGCATGTTCACAATAAATGCTGAAAAATACATTTTTCATGTAGTGAAAAAAATACATTTTTTCATGAGTGAACAGAGAGAAACATCTTCAGCACTTGCAAAGATACCAAGCTGATCCAGAAGACTTTCCATTTAAGACTTTAGCAAATGAGAGCTCATCAGTTACTCATTTTAACTTTAATAAAACTAAATCCTTTTAAAGGAGGGGAAAGCTAAACTCAGGAAATTTGGTGTTCCTCTGATTATAATATAAAAAAATATTTGTAAGGAGCATTTGCTTTCAGGTATTAATTCATATCAATGTATGGGAGTGAAACATTCACAGTGGATGCTGGATTATAAATAAAATTACTATTTCCATAATCGGATTATGGACGCATTGTAAAATTTTTAAAAGCAACTACTCAGTCACATTTATTCTGCAACCCAAAGACCTATCCTTGATATAAGCCTGATGTTCACAGAATGAAGATTATGCACTAAATAAAGACCACACTTCTTTCAAGTATCCACTGCCTGGGGTATCACTATATCATTGGTCTCTTCTGAAAATACTAAGTACTAAAGACACATCAAAGAACATTTGTGATCAACTGATAATCTGGAGAGTACTTTGCTGCTCATATACTTTCTGAATCATGACTGTTGTTATCTAGGCTGTGAAAGAAGAGTAGAAAGAAGAAAGGGACGTTTGTTGCCCTAAAAAACAACAATATTGTCTCCAGATGGACAATATTTATAATACACTTAGAGACTTGAAATGGGCAGGAAATAAAAAAACATGCTCATAAAATATTTCTATGTGAAATATGTAAAATATACAAATACTACAATATAAGCAAAAAATGAAAACATACACACACACATGCACACTAGTGGTAGAAAATTACATGTTCATAAGTTCAGTCTACTAGCTTTGAACTACTTTCAAGTACAATTTGAATGCAGAAATATCTGTGAAAATTAGGTCTTACCACAGATAACTTTCTCAGGTCCTACAGAAAGGTACCTCATAGAACTATGTTTCTGCCCAACAAGTTCAGAATTTTCATGAAATGAGTTTTGCTGTTTACGGAATTATTTTGCAACCTGACTTCCACAGCACCTCTCATTTCTGTCATTTTTTTTCTGCAAAAACTCCTTTGCCAAGGAAAAGTGCACTTTCATTGTCACCCCTCTAGAGCAAAGGCATTAGTAGAACCTGCTGGGCCAGTTATTTTCATGAAATAGTCATAATATTACAGTCTCTGCTTTTCTGCCAAATGCAGTCAGTAGAGCGGTTCAAAAATAATTCATTGAAAACATACAGACAAAAATTTGTACAATATCCTTGCGAAATCAGATTTAAAAGAACAATCATGTACCCACTTAGATTTGTCATCTGAATTCACCTGAAAGAAAATTTTGCAGTGGCCTTCAAACTCCACTGCACAGCAAAGCCCAGCCCAGAGTGTGAGTTACACTGGCTTAGATTTAGGTCTCAAACACAGGCTCCGCTCCACAAAATCCACACCAGGAGTTTCCAGTACATGAGTAGTTGGTGAATAAGAGGTTTCTTCCATGTTCTGTGCTGTACCTGGATCAGGTAACTAGGAAATATTATCCTTAAGTAGAGGAATACACATAGACAAACTGCTGAGATGCCTTTTGTGTGTGTCACAAACACTGTGTTACTGATTCACCACTTTCCTACCCAGCTCTCCTTATAGGGACAAAATTAATATATAGACATGGCATTTATATGTCACAGATATCATCCTACAGGATTCTGCTCTGCTTATACGGCAGGTCAAATTCAATCATCAGACATAAGAGTTACGTTCCTACTTGATCCTTTCACCTTAATCCAAAAATATACATTTGAAATCAACTCTCTCTGTTCAACATCACAGGAAATTACATATATCCCAGAACCGATTGAGGTATCAGTTGACTCAAATTACATTTTCTAATGCATTGAAATACTTGTTTTGGTAATGACACTGAGGAATAAGCGAAAATAAGATAAAAACAAGATTTATCCTTATCCCTGATATGCGCGTAAGATAGTTTTTTTCAATTTACAGTGCAGTTTTATATTGATTTTTGATATGAGAAAGCTCTGTCAAATTCTTTTTCTAAAATTTTTAACCATGTGTACTAAACTTCTAAAGGACAAAAAAATCTTTTATATTTTCAATCTTGCATCGTTTCTCTCCTGCCTTCACAAAATTGTCCATCTTGATTAAAAGCATTTGTTACTTTCCTAAGTGTAAAACTACACATACATAAAGAATTTTCAGAGAAAAGCTCCTGAACTCTGTTGCAGCATAGAAAAATGAGGACGGTATTTTGTATCTGTGCTTTTTTTATATTCTACAATATCTCATGCGACCAGCATTACTTTTAGAACAAACACACACACAAAATCAGTGTAACAAGCTACATTCCTTATTTTCAAGATAAACCTTTTCAACCCCTGCCAACGCGTGGAAGCCTCTAAACAGGGTCCTTAATTCAGACAAAGCATTTCCGCACGTTCCTAAGCCCATCCATATGTGGGATGCTCAGCTTCATGTAACACTTATGCTCCATCAGCAGCATAGAACCACATGTTCAAGTGATGTCCTAAACTGGCACAGCTTTCCAAGCTGGGCCAGACACAGACAATTGCTAAATATTTTTAAAATCCCATCTGACATTTCCAGAGAATGGGGTTTTTTTCCCCATTTCTTGAGAATACTTTTCCACTTCTCTCGTTCATAAGCTTTCCAGATTTCTAGGATGTATCACGTATCTAGGCTAATATCATAGGGGATCCACCTTCCACAGGACTTCTAGATTGCTGCTTCCAGTCTTCTCTGTCACAGAAAACTTACTTTTTAACCCAAAGAGCATTCAACGTGTTGTTGCTTCACATAAATGGTTACATTCCTAATTTTTCTAATTTTCAATAATCTTCCAGGCTGGAAAAGGAAGAAAGGATGAATATTTGGTCCATTTAAAAAAACCCAACAAACCACACAAAAAAAAACCCCCAAGAATAATGTCTATTTCTTGTACAAATATTTTCATCCTGCAGCAGTTCCAGGACTTCACCATCATGTTTTTTATGTGTGACACAAACCCCCATGTTTTTTAATTTTTTTTTGTTTAAAAAAATGAAAATATTTTGTTACAAGTACCCAGTAGTTCCCTACTTTTTTGGAGGTTTAAGTGTGGTATCAACAGTGTTGCTCTTCCAGCTTTTCACAGTAACTGAACAAAAAGCACTCATTGTCAAAGACCCTGAAAGTCACTGCTGATCTCAAATCTGTTTCTATGGATCCTCTCTACATTACCATTTCAGTTAATCATTACTAGGATATCAACCATAAAAACATTGAAGGTTTGGTTCTCTAAAAAAGTTATTACAACATAAGGAAGTGTGGATTTATAAGCGTACCTCTACCCTGCAGTACCCTCTTTTACACATATCCTTATTCCACAGTAGACCTGAAGTTGTCTATCTCTCCACCTTCACTGAGGTGAAAGCCACTCACTTTTACTGGGAAGCACACGGATGGAGCAATTGTTCCAAAGTGGTCGTTGGTGCAAACCTCCCAGTGCCCGAGGATAACTTGTGCTTGTAGCCTTTCCAACATTAATCCCTCTCCCTTATCAATTCCAGTTGGGCAGAAGGTTGTGTGAAAGCAGGAGGACAAACATGCAAAGCAGACGGAAACAATTTCCAAAGTGGGTTCATTTTAGTAGGGAGTTACTCTATTTCCAAACAAAGGCATGAACTCTGCAATACCCCTTGATGATGCAGATTTCTGAAAAAGCTATAAATGTTTTTTTAGTTCACTTAAGGCTGCATTGTAAGAGATAAGCTTTAATTTTCAAGTTAGCTGCTTACTAGACAAACACTGAAGTGGAAGTGGCAGTGTAGCAGTCACGTCAGCTAATGAGGTACTCCAAGAAGAATCTGGTTACTCACTCTCCAAACATGTACATAAACTCAAGCCTTCAGAACGACTCAGTCAGCACCTGAAGATGAGTCTTGAAAGTTTATCTCGTTGCAGGGTACTGTATGTACTATAGCTGGATGTACTTAATAATGCCAGTAGTTAATGCACAAATCTATAAAACAGCAAATAATAAATTTCTGAGTTCCCAGAAGCTGAAAATCTGGATGCAGCATTAAATAAGGAATTATCATCAGACCACACTGGAAAGTTCCTAATACCTACTCCTTAGACCCCGAGTGTGCTTCTGCTGCAGACTCCCAACTCCCCTGACATTCACTGTTTCATAATAGATCTTCCTGGATGCATGTGTTAGCTCTGATGGCAATCAGATCTCCACTGCTACACACACTCCATGTGTTTAAAAACAAAGGTCATTTGGTGAAGACGTTATTAGTTACTGCACATGATTTTGCCATGTAGACTACTGTATACTGTGATGTAAGTGGGAAAAATGATGGCAGTGAATAGATGTAATTATATGTAGAACCAGTGACACGCCACATACAATTCGCAAAGTACAACACAATCAGAGTGTCAATTATTTAAGCCATAATTAACATAGCTCTGCATGTCTTTCCAGGGCTCTCACAGAACATAGAGCATTGTTATAGTGGAAGAAAAGAGAAAATAAAATATTAATGGAGGACTGCTTTGTTCTCAGCACAGTGAGATAGAGGTGGTTGTAAAAACCGGATTCCTGCAGTTGCTACCGCTTTAATTAGGAAGGTCGCTATCTTCCTAGACTTCCTTGGATTCCTTTAATTTCCACAGAGGAAAACGGCTTCTGAATTTTATTGAACACAGTTGAATTTTTATTTTCAAAAATCAAAACAGAAACATTTCTTGGCATCTGTTATGAGCACTGGGTGTTATTTGCTCTTTAGAGATAAAGCTGTTTTTATACAGGGATATAGCTTGTGGGGAAAAAAAAGAAGGGCCAAATATATTCGTACTGGGAAAGCTGCTCAACAGGGATATCACAGTCAGCAGAAAATATCTAGCCAACCTAATTCATCCCATGCTAGAATCCACTTAAGGCCAAGGAAATACAATAGATAATATATAGTTTCACAACACTGAACCAAATGCTGACATTAACTCGTTCATACCTGGAATCTAACAACTTTTTTCCATAGAAACAGTACAACTCCAACAGGCACAAGAGCTTCAGCATCTCCTCACACCCAAGTGGAGATGGCAATGACAGGAAATCATCTGCGTTTTGCAGCTAAATGAAAGCTTGGCTGTCTGTTATCTGAACTACCACCCAGACAGAATAACTGACAAAGCACACCAAACTAACACCAAAATACAAAACAGAGGCAGAAAAATGACTAAACAGAACTGTGTTATCACCATCATTCTCTTACTAAATCCAAAACACAGCCCTGTACCAGCTGCTAAGAGGAAAATTAACTCTATCCCAGCCAAAACTAGGAAGATACGTAGGTTAAAATTTATAGATGGAGTTCCCAGAAAGGAAAAAAAAAAAGGCCTGCATAAAATCTGCACTTCAGCTTTGAATACCAGGGGTTTTTTTCCTTGTAATTCATTCTTGGATGTCACTCCAGCCAAAGCTGTTCGTGTGCCGGAAAAACAAGACAGGATATGTGAGGTTACTCATGTGCTACTCTGGGTACCTCCAACTCCAGCATCTCTGCCTTTGATTCAAGAAAGGGTTTCCTAAATCTAAGCCTGCAAATAGTCAGCACTGCTCTTCTTTTGAGAGCAAGGATTGTTGGATGTTTGAATGAATTCAATGCAACTATGATTAAGTTGCATTTACTCATATAACTGAATACAAAATTAGTCTTCATGAACCCAAGATGTTTGGATGGGATTAGAATTTCAGATGCTTTGGAAGATGGCAACCAGTGCCATTTTTCACATATCATTTATTCAGGTACAGTTTCCATAATGTGACTTGTAATTGCATGGAACTTCATATTTTCCATAAAGATGCATGCAAATCAAGCTCAAGACCTATTTAGAAGGCTTAAAAGATTCATTGCTCTGGTGATAGCTTCACATTTGAGTGAATTTCATTCAAGTATCGGTGACCTTATTAATAGACCCAAACACTTCTGTTTTACCATTTTTACTAAACATGTCTTGTTAACGGATAGGCTTTAAAAGCAAATCTTCAGAGAGAGTTCGTCCTTTGAACTATCACCATGGAGCAATTCCCACAAGAAGGAATGGCACTTGCAGAGAGCACTTTCAAGAGCACATCCATCCCCCAGCAGAGCTGTCTGCAGAGGGATGTCCTGCCACCCAGACAGGTAAGGCAGGGAGTGGATAAAGACCAGGAGATCCTTAAGCACTGGTTTAGTTACAGTCTTGAAGAGATTCAGAGATCTTCCAAAACTTGAGTGCCCAGAGACTGGCACACCAGGCAGGCACTCATCGAACGCTGCACCTTCCCTCAGGACTGATGTCACTTCTCTTGTCATGCTGTCCATTGGTTCCTCTTTTTTCTGCTTTCAGAGGGTAAGCCTGAATCATGACTGCTGAAAAATAATTTCCAGGCTTTTTTCCTGATTTACATGATGCAGGTCTTTTGAGTATGAGAGCTGAACAGGTTAGCGAGGGTGCAGATAGCAGCTGAGAGATGGGAACTGTGGCTGGCTCTTGGTGGGGGCACCTGCACAGCACAGGTCTTCAGCAGGAAGAACAGAAAAGGACTCATGTGATTTTGACAATAAGATTCATTGCAGATTTCACAGACAACAGCAGTGATCACATTTTATGATCTTTAGGCCCCATCCTGTGCCCAGTATAATTACAATTACAATATTAACTATAATTACAAAATAAATTTCAACTGATTTTAGAGAAAGCACAAACACCTCTCTTCTATTCCCTAACTGAAGTTTCTCTGTGTATTTATTTTTGACAGCTATTTTTTATATTGGCTGTGTAGCTCTGGATAACAAGAATTTTGCCACTGACAGCAATGGAAGTAGTGACTATTTGTACATGATTTCAGTAAATACAAAATAGGGGGCTTTTTAATTAAAGACCTCAGATAATTTTCATAATATCTTTCAGAGCAGAACATTAAACTGTCTTCGTCTCAACCCATGAATTTTACTCTTTTTTCCCCCTCAATTCTCTCCCCCATCCCACCGGGGGAGTGGGAGTGAACAAGTAGCTGTCTGGTGTTTAGCTGATTGCTGGGTTAAACCACAATTATTTTCCACATCTGTTTCACAGGTAGTAAAAAATAGTTTTGAAGATTTATAAAAAGTTTATTATTTTAATCCTTCCATTTTTTTTAATCAAAGAGAGAAAAAACATTACAGTGGAAATTCACATATTTTCTTTTGCTTACTAAGAAGGGCAAATTAAAAAAGAAAAAAAAAGCCAAAAAGAATTGTTCCAAGGATTTGGTGGAAGACCTGACAGTCATTCCCAGCTTCAGCACAAGGAAGTAGTACCTTGCTGCATGTCTCATTTTGAGGTTAAAGAAAGCAAATACATGTGTGTAATAAAAACAGATATTCTTCATTACTCTATTAATACAGTTCGACTCCAACTTGCAAGCAAGAAACCAGTAGATCAGACTGTACAACTGGAGTTAAAGTTTAGGTGAAATAAACACAAAATCAGTCTGCTTCTCCCAAACTCATAAGAATATGGATCTAACCAGGTCCCAAGCAACAGAGCAGACCAGGCAGGTTTGCTGCTGAGCAGAGGGGAAGGAGAAATCTAAGACTGCTCCTTTTCCACAGAAATTCAGATTACATTTTGCTCCAGAGCTCAGCACCGAGAAAGCATCCTCAAGATAGGGTACATGAGATTTTCAGCTGTCAGAACCAGCTTCTCACTGAAATACACAGCAAAATACACAGCACAGCCCTTTTGGTTCGCCTGCCTCCATGGGCAGTCCCATGGAAGTGACCCCCCAGGGCCTCCCTGCACAGCCTGGTCCTGGGCAAGGGGAGCTGGGCAGGGGGAGCAATCCACAGCGCTAGGATGGCAGACAACTTTTAAAGAGAATTATAGAGATTTTAGAGTAAAATACTATTAAACCATACTGCATATGTTTTGGACATATTTAGATACGTATTTTGAGAGAATAGCTACTGATAAGAAAGCTTAATTTAGATAGACACATGTGGTGATTTCACAAGTAGAGCACATGATAAATTCACAGGAACTGAGCCCTGGGTCGTGTTCAGAGCAAACATACATGGCTTTTTCATTTAAAAATTCTGCAGAACTGAGGAGAGACTCATTAAAACCAACACAGAATTTAAAAGTGAGAAAAGGATAAGATGTGAAGAAAAACATAAAATTCGAAAGTACAACTTCTGAAAACTTAAGGTAAAATTTTAGAACTTATAAAAGAAGTTCAGGGGAAAACTGAGAGGCTTTGGTCTTATGCTGCCATAAGTCATAGTGATTTGATTAAGGAAATGTCAGCAGGACAGCATACAGAGAGCAGAGCATTCTCTAGGAAGGGTACATGAGAATATTAAACATAATAGTCATTGCCTGATAAAAAACTCAAGACAGACAAGAAATATCAAAAATAGAAGCTGCTGTGGCAAAACTAACCCTGCCACATCATTCTGCAGATACATGGTGTGTGTTACTAATGAGGAACAAGCTACTATTGCTTACACACAACAAAAGAAGGGCTAGAAATACTAGAGATGACAAACAAGGCCAGGCTAAGTTAGCTAAAAACTTTTAAATGTTGCAATTCAGAAGTTTCCAAAAAGTAAATCTTGCATGTTAAATATGGTATGAACATTCACTTCTTTGTTATCTAAAGAAATAAAGCTACAGAAAAAAAAAGTGATAGGCATCTATTTTTCTTTTGAGTGTTATCAAAAGGTAGCAATCTAGCTGCAGGAATAAAAAAGGGCCAGGATAAAAATCTGGAAAAATTCTATGTCCCTGAAATAGGAGGAAATAACACCGCAATTCTGACAGAGCAAAGGAAGAACAGCTTGTCCACCAAATTGTTTCTAGTGATACTGGAAAGAGAATGATCTTGGACTATCTGTAACACAGACTTTTACTTCTTTGGTTGTGATTAGTGCCAAAAACAGTACTTAAGAACCTGAAAAAGGACTCTGTGAATGTTAGACTCCTGAAAATAGACGAAAGAGTCTGAACAGGCAAAATAACTCCCCGAAATTATAGACTATATGGTAAAAGAGAGTAAAGAATCAGTCTTAGCACACAGACAGATGGGTTCTGGAAGATTTATTTTATCTGATAAAGCAACAAACCCCAGTGCTAACCAAAAGGCAGAGAGGTGGTGAAAAATGAGAGGCTTGTGGAAAGTACCTCCTGTATGGCAGCTGGTCCTTGTCCCATTGCAATTGTCAAGGAGAAAGACTAGGTTTTCAAAGCAGAGTTAAAGTGGGAAAAGACAGCAAAAATTTAAAGCCCTTGACAGTGATGAGAACAGTCACGTGAAGTGCCTGTTGTTTGGGTCAGAATGGAACTGACGAAGACTCATGCACAGAGGTTTAGGGAACCAGGGGCCCGTGTGGGCAGCCCACTGTGCAGGGACAGCACGCAGGTGTTGCAATGAGGGAACGCATTCTGACCTCACAGAGGAGACGAAAGAGAGCGTCTGATTACATCCAGGGGAAGCTGCACCAAGCCCGCTGGGCCTTCCATCCAAAGTCTAATGGCTGGTAATGCAGCGGCATCTCTAGAACAGGAGCTTGTCTAAGCACCCCTAAAATGAATGTTATTTTGAATACAATAACGTTTCAGATTTCTTGAAGTACTTAAGCAGTACTTCAGCAAACTATTAGAAGTGTTTTGGATGAGACCGGATACTATATGGTATTTTTCCCACCCTGAGGACCTATCGCTGCATAGTCCATTTGACAAGTACTATTCAATGCCACTCTTTTCCAATCCAGTGTTTATTTACGCTGTTTTTCTATCTAGCAGACAATCTAGTACTACCATGTTGATGAGGCTTTTTAATGTCTACTAGTTAGTTTGCTTAATTTTATATATAGTTTTATCTCACACAGTTTTTTTGTTGGGTTTNAGCGGTCCATAATAAGAAAGTTTAGAAAAAAGGCAAAGTCAACAGTCATTTACTAAGTTTTCCCCAGATATCTTTTCATTCCAAGGACAGGGAAAAGTATGCTAAATTCAGATGTCACCATGTGGTCAGGGTTGACAAATGTTGACTATTTCTTAGAATAATACTCATGTTGTAGCTGTCCTATGCGGTCCTGTGGGGTTTTGTTTGCTGGTATGTTAGCAAAACAGAGATCCAAACGTGAAACCTTTCTTTCCTCAATGTGGGTGTTCAGGAAGTTACATGACTGTGAAATCCATAGGATATAATTGAAACAGTTTTGCAATCTAATGAGAGAGAACTCAAAATAGGGCCTTTGTGGTTTTTGCACATTGAAAACAATTGGGAGCTTTCCCTGAAAAATAGCCAAGGACTGAGTCCCCACAGCAGTATTTTCCATTGCACCAAGTCTACACCAGTGCACCATCAGTCTCACTTAGGCCTCAAAAATAAAGCTTAAAAGGACACAAATAATATATATGCCTTGGGCTGAGCTTCAACCCAAGAGTAAATTTCCTCCAAAAGCAATTTTATGTTGCTTTCATCATCACTGGCAAAGATACTGCTTACAAACACTATAAAGTGCTTTCCTGCTCGGAGCCCATGGCAAGCAGTTCCTCTCCTAAGTTTAACCAAACAAAAGTAACAATAAAATATGGTTTGTACCCATCTGGGCAATTATCACTAGATGCTGGAAAGTAATAATAGTGTGTCTACATAGTAGATGGTCGCATTTCCAGAATGAAATTAAACTAGGTCCAGAACAGGAACTGGTTCTAACCACACAATAAAATTTAGCTGGAAGTTGAAAAATGCAGTTCAGGCAGGGAACAGTGCCCTTGTCTTAACTCTTGCTGTTTCATCTCTCCTGCCACTCTGTCCCTGAGCCCTGCAGATCCTTTGGTGCTCTGCAGGGAGTTAAACAGGGTCCTTGCTCAGAGGCCTCGGAAAGCTCCTTATCTACAGATCTGAGCACCTTCTTTTGTTACACTGGGCTCTGTTTGTTTCTCTGTTAATCTCAGCAGAGTCTTGTATTCTTTTAGCTTTTTGCCCTTTCACGTGAGGGATTAACAGTGTCGCTTGCAGGCTTTGGCTGAGACCTGCGAGTACCTCTGGACGGGCTGCTGCCCCCCTCCCCTCTGTGGCATCCAGCTATGGCAGGCCCCCTGAAATGATAAAATACCCCAAACCCCAGAAATTTTAATCTGCACTGACATTTCAATGGCAATACTGAGGCGAACGATAGAGGCAGATGACAGAGGGTAGATAGGAATCTCTGGATGGTGGGACAGGAGTGAACTCTCAGATGCATTAAGCAAGTGTAAAGGTGTGGCAAAGGAGCAGTGTAGGTGACAGTGGCAGAGCCATGTCGTAGGCAGGAGCAGCAAAGGAGTCGTGCTGTACAGGACAGGAGGGAGCAGATGGCATTGCAGGTGACAGGGGACCCAGTGAGGAGGAGAGAGCTGCCTGACAGGGTGTAGTCACATACAGGGACAAAGAGGGGTGTTCTGGGGTGGCAAGGGGCAGGATGGGCAGGAGATGAAGGTGGCTGGGTAACAGCTCTGCCAGTGCACTGCATCTCTCAGGCAGTGTTGCTACACAACCTGCTGTGAAACACAGGCTGGAAGAGGCAGGCAGCAGAGTGGGACACAAATGCTGAGCTTCTAAGAGGAAACAAAAATCTTGCGAGAAACTGAAAAGAGGTGAAAGGAAAGGAAGGGGGATGAGATTATAAGGCATTTACAAAGCCCTGGACAATTTCAAATGCTGTGAGTACAATCAAAAATCGTTGCAGGATCTGGATCCAAACCAGCAGCAATGAGAACGTGTTACTGTAGTCTTACCATGGGTAGCATATATGCCATAGCTACAGTGCGAGGAACAGCACACCAAGAGAAGTGTTTGATGTAGAGTTTTTAGCTTCTGTTTCACACTTATTTTCTGTTTAAAAGAACAGAAATCTGCTGTCAAATAAGCTTATTCTTTCTCATGGAAGTTTATTTAATCTCCAGCTTTACCACAAGCCCTTCCCCTCCATCTCAAAAGACACTCTTTCAATAAAGCAAAAATACTAATTTCTATTGCAAGGCATGCAGTTACCTCAAATAAGCATGTTAAAAAAGCACAGATTATTTGTCAGGGGGCAGGGAGGATTGCCAGCTTTTAAACCTTTACATTTTCCTGTCTTTCTGATTATTAGGAAATTAGAAACAAAATGATCAGTTGAAATTTAAACCTAAATGCTTTTGAGGCAGTTCCCTTGTCCATTTTTTCTTTACTGCTTTTACAACAAATCTGAATCTATTTGTTATTTCAAGTGTTGGCCTATTTTCAGCAGTGATTATGATGGTACCACAATGTGCAACTTGACATCTCCTCCTCTCCTCTCATTCAAAGTCTCCCAGGGCCCAGCCATTTCACACAGGCTTGCTTTAGGCATTTATTAAATATGCACCTTCCAGTAGGGTTTAAAAACACCAACTAATCTCATCAGAGGCCAGAGACCTCCAGATATGTAAATCTACATCTGTTCCTCTTCAAAGGAAAGATTCTCCTGGATTACTCCAGGAGAAATGCATCCCACCCGGATATAGCCACTGAACCAGAGAAAAAGAACTCCCATGGCAAACGTGCCACCTCAAACTCACCAAGATCCAACAACAATGAAATTACACTTAATGTAATTCACTGTTAGCTTTAAGAAGCAATTAAGTAAAAGGCAGTACAGCACTTGCCGTAGGCTGTTGGTTCCAACAGGGGCCAGTGAAAAGAGGCACATAATGTTAAAATTGGTAACGTTAGTATTAACATAAGGATGAACTGTAGGTGGCTGCTTGACTACAGTGCTGTAAAATAGCAGAGTCCATTAACAAGCAGCAATCACCCTTCCCTTTTTTCTTTTTTAAAGTGTGCTGTAGATGTTTGCCAGTGAAAGCATGCAGCAATAATTAACTGCCTATTAGCCTGTTTTATAAAAAAAAAAAACAGAATTCCCTCTCTTCCTCCCAAATGCCCCACCAGTATCCTCATCTCCCCATACTGAGAGGGGAGATCAAACAATTTTATGAAAAATATTTCAAAGCTACTAGAGAGGGACTACACATTTCACTGCAGTAGAGCAATCTCACACCCAGCACATACACTTCTCAAGTGGGAGTGAGCCCTTACTTAGCTTTTTACATCCCCATTTGTATAATACAATTTTAAAGGTGAGCACAAAGGATTTTTCTCAGCACCCAGTCATATTCTGTACATGTATGATGAGTTTCACATTACGAGACGCCTACATATATCTAAAATATAACCTTAAAAGAAACAAATTTGTAAGCCAGAAATTAACGTGACATCTAATGTATTTTTCATTCACTCATATCCCCATGGCTTCACTGACTACAATTCACATTCAGAATTTGACCATCACAAAAAATAACCTGAGTGTTCTATTGTCTCCTGTTTCTACACTTTTGTTTGAGGGATTTTTGGTAAAATGCAGAACTTTTGGTTGAATCAGATAAATAAATACAGTCTAACTCATTTGGGAAAAAGGTACATGCCAATATTTTTTAAAAACAGTCCTGAAATACAGCAGATAATTTTGTAATTAAATCATTTACTCAAGTTTCAGATACTTAAAATACATTTATATATATTTCTGAGATTCCGAAAAATTTCTTGGCTGAACGCAGTCTGTACACTCTGGATTTCATATAACTAGAAGAGGCTGATGCAGTGATTTTACTATACTTAAGGTTTATAAAAGCACAGCTTTATGATTAAAGGGTTTGAAGACTTTCTAAGTTTTATTTATTTACTGAAGAGGCAAAATGTAGCAACTACAAAGATGTGGGGGACATATCCCTTGAGAAAGACAGAGAGGAGGTGAAACCTTGTTTTGAAAAGAGTGAAATACATTTTAAATTACTTAAAATAAAAGTTCATGTCTAATGAAGCCATCACACAAAAAGTGAAACTCATATGTTCACTTACGGCTTATATTTTTCTCACAGATAAGATCTGAGCGAACTCTTTAAAAGTCAACATTTTCTGTCATAACAGCAGTTCTACATCTCACATGGCAAACAAACTATACAAAAAGAAGGGAAAGATGAAACAAGGGATATGGGCAGTGTGAATGGACCTAAATCTTTTAATTAACACCCTCTGAAAAGCACACTCTTTTTCCACCAAACTAATAAAAAGTGTGAGTGTGGGGTCTTTGTTGTTGCTCAAGCCTTGCCTGCGCTCTAAGGAACTGAGGAAAGGCTAATCAGGGTTATTTAAAGCCACTTTCTACTTGCCAGGCTCCAATATCTCATTAATTCACTCTTAGTTGGCATCATTGTCTGATAGTGTTTGAAAATCACCAAAGAAACAAGGATTTCCCCTAATCCTGTCCATCAGAGGTAACTCTCTGGAAGACGATACCACACCACAGCATGTAGGACATGGAATACAAGTGTGCACGTAGGGAAATATCCTGTTTTCATGCAAACTACCATTCTCTGTGGCTCAACACATACCTAACAAATCTAATGAGAAGATGCCTGTTTAGGCCTGAGCCTTACAATAAAAAGAATAGATGTTATGATGATAGAGTAAAGAAATCATCCTGAGTAAAGAATCTTTGTTTGAAACTATTGCCCGGTTTCTTTAATCATATTTGTAAGAGCTTGACACAAGCAAAATTAATAGGTGGTCATGCGTATATTTATATGAGAAAAGAGAAGATTTTGATCATGGTCATAGGGCAGAAAAGCAATCGCTTCAATGACCTTGTTGTCATAAACTACAGCATTCAGTTAAAGATGAGGACTGCTCTTCTGGGATATTTGTCATGGAACAACTCTAACCCCACGGACTGGAGGAAAACCTCAATTATACCAGCATGCATATCTTCAACTGAGCATCATCTCTATCATGTCCAGAGACAGCTGAACCAAGCGTTAGTTAACTTTCCAAGAAGTTTCTCCTCTGTACAAACCAGCCTTTATTGCCCATTCATACTAAAAACAACACCTGTATCCAAATGATGTTTTAAACCATGCATGAGCACCATATCACCGAGTGCTCCCTCCCCAGTGGTTTCCATAATTCACCTTTCTATGACCAGATCAGGCCACTCTTGGGGACCAGCTGCCCTTCAGACCTACTCTCTTCGCATAGCCCCAGTTTCTTTTAATTCCTGAAAAGGGAACAAAATTAGATTCCCTTACAAGCCGGCTGCAGTGAAACAGCACAGAAAAACCACAGCTCCCAGTTTAGTATCATAAATACTTAAATGTTTTTGTCCTCTGATATTTTACTTATTTTGTAATGTATATCATTGTCATTTGATTTCTAATTTTTTATTAGGTATAAAGCAAAGTTAAGTTTGAAAGCATGTTGTAAAATTTCCATTATGGAGTTGCAATCCAGAATATCCAATTGTCATGGCCATAATTATCTTTTCACGAATATTTACTACATATGTTAAGCAGGAAATATTCAGATGTTTCATCATATAAAGCATCTTCAAACTGTTCTAAGGAAGTACATGTCTTCAGCCCTCAAATTACCTTTATAGTTTTCCAAAACCAGGATCTCTCTTCACTGTTGTGTTTTAGGATGAGTCAAAAATTCAGGAAAAGCACGTATATGATTCGTACTGTAAATACAGGTGAACCATGATAGAGGTAACATGAATTACTGTAAATCCCAACATCCCAGTTCAGATGCCATTAGCACTGGATTTATTGCTGAGCTCAGAGCTCTCAACACCATTGATGGTACATATGTTCACAGGTTATGGTTCATGGAAGACATGTGAAACAGGGGAGTGTGCAGTCATTTCCCACTGACTTAAATTTCTCCTGTTTATAAGCACATTTTATCCTGCATTGCTACAACAAAAGAATTCTAGAGTTAACAGTAGACAAAATAAACAATTCATCAGCAATCGATTGTAGTCAAGCGGGACAGTGGCATTGGTTAGTGCTGCTATCACCGTGCTCTGATACTTTCTGACAGTCTTCGATATTTCCTCTATATCACAGACAATTGTCCCAGACTCCAAACTCTTCATTCAATTTTTCACATTTCTAAGTGCAGTTTCAGTTTTAATCTATATTGTTAGAAAGAGCTTACTTTGTCTCATGCATTTTATATGCCCTTTACTATTCTGTGGAAGGAAAATGTAAGTATTGATTCTGGACTAGGTAGGTTTACTGAATCACAAAGACATATGCTGAAACTGCAGCATAAAATGTATTCTATAAAACAAAGTGAAATAAGTGGAAAATGATTGCAGCACAAATTGTTTATGAATCCCTATAGAACACAGTGCTGTATAAACCAAAAGGGAGAGAAGTCCTTATACCAAGCAGTATACAACCTAAATAAAACAATTTTTCCTGCACCTGATAAAATCAACACACAAATAGGAAGATTATGCCACAAAATTTTTAATTAATAGCAAGCCATGCATACCATAGAGTATGGGCCTGAAAATTTTGCCAAAAAAAAGTAGTGTCTTTAAATTTAAATACTGGGAACTATTTTATAAATCTTCTCAATGTACGTGGTTTCATTAAAAGATCAGTTAGTATTTACATCAAATCCAATGCAGACTATAGAAAATAAGATTTCACACTTAGTTTGAAATCTCCAAGTTAGCTAATGGTGAAGATATTTCAGAAGTTAAAAATACTTTTTGTGTAATTGGGCCATAATAAACATGGATACAACAATTCCCCATATAAAATGAGAACTACATTAGTAGACTAATGTAGATAAATGTGGGCATTCTTTTCTGCTGGACACCTCACCTTATTTTATATTAAAATGCTACTTTATTGCCACTGCTGTGGTTGTGAAGTGTCACCAATTCTCTGGCTAATTAAAAGATGGGCAGCAGATTGCCATTAATGAGATTTGGCTTCCACAAAACAAGGCTCTCTTGGTGTGTGGCTGTGTAAGTCAGCTAAGAGAATCAGACCTCCCCTTAGATGAAGGGAATCTGTACAGATCACATCGAAGTAAATCTAAAAGTAATCCGCTGTATAAAGGAATGAGCTTTTTGCAATTGTATTTTTGAGTGTATGCAGGGGTGCCCCTTAGGGTTTTGCAGCCACAAAGATATCCCACTCACTTGAGCTGGGATCTTGGAAGAAACACATAGCCAACAGAAAACACAGATTTAGCTTTCAGGTCTGCTGTATATGTATATGACCACATAAAAAAGCCCAAACCTAACTAAAGCTATTCTTCTCCATGCTTCAGTGGAGATGGAGGAGAAAAAAAGAGATACTAACATAAAAAATTACCACTAAAGAACTTCTCTTAAGACTTTTATCCCCAGTAAGACCTTTATTCTTCTGACCTTTTTCAAGATCAAAAAAGATCAAGAGGTGAAAGAGCTTGATCTCTTGTGTGGTAATGACCCCACTTTAGCAAGTCACTAGCCCATTAAAAAAAATAAACAATATTCATCTCTTTCAACTCTTACCTAGAAAGACAAAAAGGTACAGGTTCAAACCAAAGTCTGCTGACTTCAGTGAAACTTCACCCAGCCCACTGCAGCTTGAACAAAGGCAGCGTACCATCTTCTTCTGGAAACCCACTACTGCTGAAGCCTTCTGGAGAGGAAGCCCCAACACACTGCACCCAAAGAGCAGCCAGGATGACCCAATCCACTCATGCCCCTTCCGCATGCCAGGACAGGAGTTTTACATTGTGGATTCCTTACCCTCTGGCTGTTACCCAAATCCTGCACTCACAGAGGATTCTACCTAAGAAAGGGCACCCGGAGGTGCTCCATAAGATGTGAAGATTTCCTATCAAAGCTGGGAAAACTCCAGTGGAAACTGCACAGGGGTTTGTTGGAGGGCATATGCCTATATAAGTCACTCTTGAATTTATAAAGGTGGTATTAATCTCTGGAAGAGATTTTTCTAGTCAAGTTACCCCTGGAAAGAATACAGCTCAAGATCCTTGGAGTTATTTTCCATTCTCAAAGTTTTAAATAATTCTCAACAAGACAAACACACGCATAGGATGCCAATCCACATGCATCAAACATAGGCCAGCAACTGTCTCCGTGGGCTGAGAAAAATTTTATGCATCATCTTGTTACTCCTTCATTTTCCATTAGGTGGGATAAACACTTGCTGGATCATCAGAGAGCAGTCACTGTTTGAAACAGATTTGCCAACACAGGCTGTCGGGCAGAGCTCAGATAACATTTCTTATTTTCCTAATCTCAGCAATATATATTTTTATATATGAATAATTCCTTATATATATGTATGCCATATTTATCTATATATGACATAAAATATACATGATCTGCACATATAAAATTCAAATACAGACCTTAGAACTGATAAATACAGACTGCCATCCCAAGCCTTCCCAACAGCTTTCCAACCTGCCTTTGTGCAGTTGTGTTTGACAAGAGTCTAAGCTGCAATTTGAGGGCCTGAAAGTTCAAAGTCATGTCAGAGTTTCAGTCCCCTCTTTCTTTCTCTCTCCTCCTTATTTGAATTGTTTCTGCTTTTGGTCTTTTCTTAGGAAGTATGTGTTTTCAGCAGCTAGCTCAGGGGAATGAGTTATGTTCTCTTCCCAAATCTGTAGAGAACTTCGTCTTGCTTTCCTCATACATAAAATAGAATTAGAATTTAAGTCACTGGTTTTAGAAACAATGGATCTTTTGAAGTACTTCGATGTGCATTGATTCCAAATATGCCATATTTTAATAGTTTAAAAATAAACAGCAAACTATAGAAACAAAATACATTCAGAGAAGTATTTTAATTAGAGGCACTTTGCTGTCCACATCCCGGATACTGAAATTCCTAGGAGACCGCTGATTTGATATACAGCATATGCCTATGACAGACAGAAGGATCAATAAATACATGCTTTTCTCCTACCATGTAAACCTTTTGTTACCTCTCCCCCAGTGCATGCGGAGAACTTCGCTCCATCAGATTAGCTAATCTCCAACTGATACCAACATAAAAAGCAAAGTTTTTTCTTGCCTGGGTTATGACTCGTCCATCACTGGTTAATAGTTTCAATTTAAAAGTGCAAAAGGAAATACTGGCCACAAAGGATATGGCTTTAATTTGAGATTTTAATTTTAATTTAATTTGAGAAACCTTCCAATTAATAGCATAGCTTAATTAAAAGATTTGTGTAAAGTCCATAGTATTAACTTAGTGGTGAAAATCTACAGAAATGCAGGATTAATTTTTTTTTTAATGTTCAAAAGTAACATTACTGACTTCTAACAAGTATCTTAAACAGTCATTGTTATTCAGAGAATGGTTGCAAAAATTAAAGCCAGGCAGAATTATGACAGTTTTAGAAGTGTTGGGCAGCTCAGCCTTGTTGGAGACACACCAAATACTATTCAAAATAAATTCATGTGTTCGCACCAATCTTTGATATATATAAAAAAGTCCTATATTTCTCCACAAAAGTCTAACCTTTGGCCACTCTTTAGAGAAGTTGCATTTTCTACGGTGTACTCTTGGAGAACAAAGTACAACAGCAACTGGCAAAGTTTTTGAACATACTACTGGAGGGAGGCTCAAGGAGCCAAAATCATTATTTTTGTATGGAGTGCTTCATACCAAACACAAACACTGGGGGGTCTTGACTGAACTCCTTTGCCCTCCTGCCGTTTATGTCTGTGATACTGGGCAATTACACAGCTTTGGCTGAAATAGTATGTTGGATAGGAAATTTCTCACTTATTGGGGGGTTTGGACTGCACTTGTCAACAAAAATGAGACCATATAGTAATCCTAATGAATTTAAGAGGCAAATCATTTTGCTTGTCTCCTAAGATCTAGCCACCTTCTGTTTTTTCCTTCCCTTAAATAGGATACACTTTGCTCTATGCAGTTTGAAATTTAAAGCAAACCCACATCCCAAATTAATGTAAAACTACACCACAAATAAGAGCTATGGCTGAATAAGTCTGCGGGAGTTGCAATTAATGAGACTTGGCAGTGGCTTTTGCCAGCATGCTTATGCTACTGCTGAAACACACACACACACACAGAGGCACAACAGAGCCTTGCACATTGCAACAGAACTATAAAGGACAGGTTCCATTAATCAAACTACTTTTCTTTTACCCAATCCTTATTCCAAATACATTTGCATATTAGAAGGACTGCCAGCGATGAAAGAGCTTTGTCTAATCTTCTTTAAGACATCTTTTAGGAAAAGTTTGGGGTTAACCATTTTTCTGTTTTGTTTTCACTTTTACAGGAGAGCTCTTAATGCGAAATGTTGTGATTTCTCAACAGATTTCTGTCTCATTTCTACTCTACACTAAAGTCTTTGTTCTAATACACACATACACCTCTAGATGTACCACACAACAGTAATACACACATAGCTATATAACTCTATATACTTAGCTCTTTTCTTGCATTCCCATTACTGCTAAGATAAGCAGAGATTTTTAAGCCATCTTGCCTCTACCACAGAAGTTTACCTATTTTAGCACCCAAAGGAGAAGTCTGATTAAGAACTATTGAAACCCTTATGTTTAACATCTGGATGTTGCACTTAGTCTCATGGTTTAGCTGACACACAGTTAAAGGTTGGACTCGATGATCTTGGAGGTCTTTTTCAACCTTAACGAATCAATGACTCAGTTGTTCCACTTCACCTTTTAATTAGGACATGCCCAGCAAAAATCCACTGGGCACTCCTCAGGTGGCTTTCTGTGTTAGAGCTGAATCAAATCCCACTCTTCTCAAGGCTAATGCTATCAATTTCACTAGGAGCAGCACTGAACCCCAGCATTCGCATTGCCATCCCTGACTGACCTCAGATATTACCCAAGAGTTCCTCAAGGCCTGTGATAGATCCTTATTTGATACTATTTACTTCCTAAGTGGGAAGGCAAGGGATCTTGAGTTCTAAGTGTCAGTGAGGAAGGCTTTCATAGCTTTCTGCTAAGAAAAGTCACCTGAGACAAAGAGAGTTTGTGCCCTCCATGAACTGATCTCCAGGCAGGCTGAAGGGCTGTTCCCAGGAAGCAGAGGGGAATAACAAACTGGGTTGTGGGAGGTTGCTGGCCTCTATTTCCCCTGCTGTTCTGCATCTGCCAGAGGCAGTGAGCTTTCCCCACTGGGGCAGACAGTCCCTGAGTGGCCAATGAGTGGGGAACAGCAACCGAGGTCATGGAGGCTGCCACCACCTTGGCCTCCCATGGAGCTGATTAATTAGCACCACGGCCGTGCCAGGCGCTCTGTGCCAAGCCACAGTTAGGCAACACACTGACAAACGTCCCGGAACCAAACGTGTACTTTTCAAACACACAAATTAAAATGCAGATTAGCTTAGCGTATCAGCAGTGGTATAATTGCTGTTTTAGGAGAAAGGCCAGCAAGACTACAGATAACTGCCCTGTTTTGTCATTGTTCTCTTTCAATAAGAGTCAACTTTGCAATTAAACAACTCCCTAAAAATACATATTGAAACGAATCTCACTTCATTAGTAGGTCTGAGTGCTGGCTTTGTGCCCTTTGGAAGGAAGTTACTAGTCTGCAAGCAAGGTGTTTTAATACTTACAGATACACACTTCAAAGGCAGTCATTGCCATACTTCTCAAGTATCTTTTCAGAAAGAAAATACAGATGATTTTCTGCAGCTATAATATTGATCGCTTTTCTCTGAATGTGAGAAACAATACTTTTATTCTTCATTATGCAATGATAAGGCAAATGAAGAGCTATATCAGATGATATAAGACCAATATTCCTCTAAATGTGTAACTCATTCTGCCCATATAATGGCCTAAGTATTTATAAAGTACCTCAGCAGTGAAAAGCTATCAACACCCATAGGCTCCCTTGGTTTAAAATATCATACTAGAAAAGCAAATCATCTCTTCCATGACTGTAACCCAGACCAGCATTACTTCAGCTTTATAAAGTTAATACAAAGATAAACTGGTGATAACTAACTTGTTTGTGGCAGGTCTGACTGTTTGAAGGACACTTCTTCTTTTGCTGATTAAATGTAGATGTTCAAAACTATTTCAGAGATGGAAAAAAAAACTTTAATCTCTTTCCCACTGCTAATTCTTAAACTATCTGTCACATCTTTATGGAGGAACCAGTAACTATAACAAACAGAAATGCCACAGAGCACATATTTATTGGAAACTCAGCACTGAAATATGCAGAGACCAATTCAGTCTATGCATTGTCCACCAGAACCTGTCCTCCTGAATTTGGTGCTGAATGAGAGAAAGGACAGCCACTTACTGATTCATCCTTTTTGCTATCCAAAATAAAGTTTACATATTTATAAATGCAACAAAATGCATCAAACTACTGCATTCTCCCATGTTTAATGTAGCTCCATGTGATTTTCTGCAAAGTATTCAAGTAGCCAATTTGCAAGTAAAGCAAATATTTGCAGTATTCAAGTCACCATCTGCAAACGGTTTGTAAATATTTTACCTTTTAAAACCCATGGATTTTGTTGACACTTTTCTATTACTCTGTCAAATTATTATTATATATTTTTTAAATCAGTGGGGAAATGCAGAATAAGATCCCCACATAGTTGCAAGCTGGTCTGAAAGGCAGTGAAAGGTCTGCAGATAATGAATATCAATCCCCCCTGCCCCAGCACTACTGCAGCCTGACATCCCAGATTTCCAGACACAGGGCGCTTCATGCAGTTTTCAGTTTGTTTACCTTCTCTTCTTTGCTTTTATGTAATACTTTATCTAGAAAGTAGGTAAGAAGGCAAAGCATCCACATAGGTACGTGACACTCTCCAAGCCAAGCACAGGGGAACTTACAGGGTTTTATCTATTCAACACCACCAGATCACAGACAACAGATGGAAGCGAGAACTGAACCTGATCTGAAGTCCTAGAGCTGTATTGAGATACAAAGGAAATAATGTAAAAGTGGTGACTGGCCCTTAAATTATTTTACTCAGCAACAAATTTTGCTATATTATAAGAATACTGAAACAGATTCCAAAAGGAAGAAAAACAGAGATCTTAGTCTGTGAAACCAAATAAGGACAGCTTGAATATTTTATCCCCAAACAAACTATAATCTGACCCTTCTAGCTGTGAGGAATTTGTTCTAATCAATGTCTGATAAGGATATTTTAGAATAAATTTTCTTTTGCTGCACTACTTGAACTTGTGACATCCAGTTAAATCTTCTTAATGTTGCCAGTGGCAAAAACACATTTTATACATCATGATTTGCTGAAATTTCAGAACACCCTAAGGTGTCCAGAATATTAATAATCTTGCTTTTAAGGACTAAATTACTTTGTCTTCATGTGTCGTTCCAGCAACAGTGTCCCCTCTGTTTGTAAAGGTAGAGTGCCTTGCTACTAGCACTTGAGAGGAAAGAAAAAGCTCGAGTAGCTCATGCTGGGGGTCTCCCCCTTCCCTGCCCTCACAGAACCGCCGCTCAAACACACACAGCTCCCAGGGGACAAAACACACACGCTAAACACTTTTTAAAGCCGTGAGCAATGCAATGGCTTAGCATGGACCCCAAGTAATGCTTTGCATAACTTCACTGATTTCAGTGGAATTAAACCTAGGTGGCTTTTGGCATGACCAGTCCAGCAGCGCAGAGGGGGCTTTTATTCTGAGGTCCTGGCTTTTCTGGCACAACGGGGCAATTCACAGAGCACAAGGAATAGCAGCTGCAGTGAGGGGGGGCTGTCAGCATGGACAGGACCAGGATGAAGGATCAAACAGGAGCTAAAGAATGCCTTGTTTTTACTGGTGCATTAAAAACATAAATAAATCAGGCAGTGTACAGCTTACAACCATGTAGCACTGCTGCCTGCCTTAAAGTCTTGGTGGTGTGCTTTAAGAGTATTCATGTTATCACCTGATCTTTTCTACTTACCATAATAATTAATGTAGGAGCAGTACTCAGAGGGACCAGCTCCAAGGCCACAGAGGGGAAGAAGAAAGAGCACATTTCAAGAGGACTCCTTTTCTCAAATAAATAAAGAGGTACTTGAAAACCATATCAAATATCTAAAGCTGAATTTAATAACCCGTTTTTACAGAGCTTTTTTGTTTTCCATTGAATTATACAATATTATCTGAAAAAGTAGCATCTATAATTAACTGACAACAGGATTTGAATTAAGTAGGAGGAAATGGTGATAAAAAGCATGTTCTTTATCCCCCAAATTTAGTGAATTTGTACTTAAATAGAGACTGTGGGGAGGCAGGGGCAACACAGGAGCACAAAATTCCCTATCCAACTTGTAAATGTGTACAACACTTGTATTTTTTCTTTCCTGCTAGTCTAAAGTACTGTGTGCATAGATTTCAGTCATATCCCCAAAAGCCATCTTTCAGGGAGTAGAAATAGCAGAAATAATTTAGCATAATAGTGCTAATTTTTTTTTTTGCTATGCCTTGTTGCCTCCAGTGGCATTGTCCCTACTGGATTCCAGTGCTGTGGCAGCACAGAGCTCGGCAAGAGCTCAGCTCTGCTTCCTCCTTACAGCAACTTCTCCCAGGCACAGCCCGACTTTCCTGCCCCACCATCCCTGGTGGGAATGGCAGCCCCAGCTCTGACAGACCAGTGCAATGGTGACCTGCCTTCCCACTGACACAGGAACTGCAATAGGCAGTAACAGGCAGGTAACCCATCTCCCAAGCATCGCAGAGGAATTCCTTGCTAGAGCACATCATCCCCGAAAAACCCCCCAAAGAAGAACGTTTCTTTCATAATGAATAATCTGGCCCTGCTGAGCCCCTTCCTTCCTGAAGTTCTGCTTTTATAAGAAAGCATCCCCTTTGAAGTTCAAAGAGTCAGAATAAATTATATTGTATAAGAGAATCAACACTTACTGAGCCATGCAAAATTCTTTAATGTAGACTAGATTCAAGAGACTAAGGACAAGCATGTATACTTCAATCCAGAGGAAACTGTATGAAGTGGCTAAGACTTTGCTAAACATTTTTGTGAAGCTGTCGTGAGGCTTTTACTCCTTTTGCTTCTACAGCTTTGTCAGTCTCTTCTTTCTCACTCCTTACCTCTGCAGAAGGGCCAGCATACAGCTGCCCCTTCAAATTACTTGGTGCAACTCTACGAGTGCAAAGGCTACAGATCACTTACACAAACTTTTCTAGTGATTAGCAGTACAGGTTGCCATAAAAAGCAGACAGCTTCTGGTACAGTGAGCTAATTATGCGGTTACTACAAAATAATGGAAACAGAAAGTAATTACGCTGTTGTAGGCATTACTGCTAACATACTATCTCTTATCTTGGTAACATTGCAGATAATTAGCTCATGTCATTACACTGGTATTTTTCTCTGTGCAGTTTTACACCTCAAAAAAAGTAGAAAAGTTCCATGATTAATAACTACTCCAGAAAGTTTATAAAAGGCCCAACTGCTCAAGAGACAAAGGACCACAGACGCTTCAACTGGCCAAGAGATCAAGTACCAGCAACAAATGCACTCTGTGATGGAAAACCTGATTAAAATTTCTCAAAGAAATCATTATGGGTGAGAAACTAATTGAAAGACCTCCCTCCTGCCAGAGCTTTGCTAGAAAGAGAAGACTTCAAAGGCAAAGAGGGAGAGCTAATGTTTTCACACTTAAAACTGAAAAAAGGCAATCCTCATGTTTGTATTTGTTCAGTACACACTTCTCAAATGTTGCCCCCTCACGCTCTAAATCTGCTGGGTGGAAGATCTAAACCTTGAATATACAATGCTCTTTAGCTGGGGTGTAGGGTGCTATTCTTCCATGCTGTGTGCCTGCCTATTCATGTGCTTTTATTCTTTATTCTTCAGACTGATATATAGTAAACAATATGGTTAGCCACTTAAAATTCTCTAGGTTATTAAAATGTGAGTAGCATTTTTTTTCCTCTCTCCTGGATTTCATCTGGAACCACTACCTAATTAATATCCAGAACCCAGCAGGAATCTGAATAATAATAAAAAAAAAACTTTTGTTGTTCCTTGAATAAATCTGTGTAATTTAAACCATAATCATGGGGATTTCATCAAAAGTAACTCATTCTTCCAAATCCCACACCATCGTTACAAACAACTTTGTAGTGCAATTTCCAAGGCAAGATATCTCTTCACTTTCATACTTTAAAGGAAACATTTCTAATGATAGCAAGGATGCATTTTATATGTAAAAAGCTGGGATCTGGATGGTTAGAACACAATGCACTTTCCCGTATCTTCTACCAATGCATACACCATACTGTAAAGGATCAGTTCATACAAATCCTTCCTTCTCTCAAATACACATTGTCTTATCAGTCGAGAGCTAAGGTGCAGTTGGAGTATAATGTAAGTCCATTTCTCACAAGCTTAGAGCTTAAGCACTTTGTTATTGGTTATTAGGGCTGGACTCCTAGAGATAAACCTACAACTACTGTACACCAGTGAAGGGCAAATAAGCAAAATCCCTGACAGAAGTCTGTTGTAAAATGATGAATAAGCCTCCTAAATTGCCATAAGGCGCTAGTCACAATGGAATTGTATTTGTCAGACATGCATTGTAACCCTAAGGTTATCATAGTGGGCCAGCAGATACAGGAGGAGTGCTTAACACTATCACCCCCTAATCATATCTCCTACAGGCTAAAAACTCTGCAGGGAGCATTACCACTTAAAGAGGTGGTAGTGTTTCTATGGACTGAATGCAGACAGCGTTTGGTAGAAAGAAAAAACCTATAGAAAAGACTGACAGATATACTCACCCACGGTGCTCCCATGTACACCCTGAATTGAGATATTAAAAAAATTCTTGAAAATCATATCCCCAAGGCTAGGGTTCTAAATAATAAAATACTGTAGATTACTACTTTATTAGTTTTTTAAAAGCTCATGAAAAATTATCTTTTGCCTCTGGAAAGACATTTTATCTGAAATTATAGCAACTGCAACAGTTTTAAGATATCAAATTTAGAAACTAAGCAGCTGTAGGAAATAGATGATATTATATCCTATTCTTGCAAATTAAATTCGCAAGTTCTAGTCCCCCTATAAGTTATTTAATCATATTTATCTTACTCTTGACTAATACTGATGTACATTGGAAACCATGACTAGCTAATATTCTAAATCCTATTTATTACCAGATATGGCCAAAAACATGACAAAACTCTTTTTCCCCACTGGAAAATAACAACTCCTGCAGAAACGTTTGCCCTCATAACCCTCTGACTGGAAATTATGCCCAATTATGAGACACATACAAGTGAGTGAAAGCAGCTCCATAATAGTCCTCAGCCTACTGATTAGGATATTCCTGCAAGAAATATGAACATTGTCTCATGATTCAGAGGAAGGAACTGAGCCTGGGTTTCCCTGCAGCCCAGATGACTGCTCTGGTCACTGGGCTATGCTGTCATTCTGCTCACTTGCTCTATCCCCCCCTGCCCATGGCCAGTAGGACATTCAATTATTTATACCAAGTGGAACAACTCCAACAGGAGAGAATGAGGCACATTGCATGCACCTGCTCTTCCATTCGTATTTCGCACATTAATAAAAATTTCAAAAGCTTGACTCTTTTAGGACAAAGGATCGTTTTCTGGCCAGTCCTACGTATTATGTGACAAAAGAGAAAAGAAAATGGTCACAGCATTTGTAATAGTGTATTTCAGCTTTACCACTGTCGTTTATAAAAGTGTGCACTTACAAACACATGTAAAATATGGTAAATCTTCAGATAGTAGAAAAAATTAAAATCAAACACCTCTGATCATTCTAACGCATGTAAAATAAATAGAATCCTCATTCCCATAACTGAGCACTAGGTAGTTCTCATTGTCATTTCAAGGATTATCAGCCCAATAGTAGCATTTTCATTTTTAAATATTAGGCATAATTAGGCATCAAATACAGCAGAAAGAGCAAAATACAAATACATTCAATGAAATGCACTTTAAAGAATCCATAAATAGAAGGTGGGGGACTGCTGCATTAGAGCAGATTTAAAGTACAACCACACACGAGAATAAATAGAAAAAAGGTAGGGTTGTGCATTACAATGCTTCTGCAGTCTTTGTGATGATTTAGAAAGCCCTTTGAATTCCTTCATGCTTAGGCAAACAAGAAATTTAAATATCAACAGCTTTGCAGTGATACAGCAACACAGCATAAATGTTGTTTCTGCTGAATGTATGAAGACATAATTAAAAGCCCAGTTTGGGGTGTTCTTTATGTGATATCTTTAACTTATGGTCATTCACATGGACCTCTAATGCTTGATGTCGCTGTCTATCCCCTTCGGATTTCCTTCCTGTCAAGTAAAAACAAAATCACTCTCCTTCACCCAAAATATCAAACATGTAACAGAATACCTCAAAATTTTTCCAAAGAGAAACAACTGAGTTTCAATATTTGTGAGATTAAAATCACACAAAAAAACGCACATGGTCTTACTAACACAATATTGCACAGCAGATCTGGCTGCAGGTAAAAGAAAGTTTCTTGTACTCAGCAAGGAAAATCTTCTCCTACTAGGCCATGGAGGCCAAGAAAGGCAAAGCTCTCTTTTTCCTGGTAGGTATCTCTTTTCTCTTATCCCATGCCCCACTGGCTCCACTGCAATTTAATACGATGAAGATTTACACCTCTGGAGGCCGTGGCGATGCTTTTCAGGAAAACAAGCCCACCTTTTGGCTCTTCAAGCCAAGAACTCAATTTCACTGATTGCTTGATTTATAGTGCAAAACCACTCATTGCAATTTACACAGAGGCACTGCTCTCATTCGTTCTCGGTCTAGGAAAACCATTGTTTAAGTAAGGGTAACAACGGGGTTTTGCCATGGAAATTAGGATGTTGCTGTTCCCCATTTAGAAGAACAGACTGAGGGTATCAAGAGAAGTAAAAGGATAAGACAAAGAATTAAAAACTGTATATCAAGGAAAAATTCCTTGATACTTGGACACTGAGTGTCCAACCAAAGTTTTTCTATATTTAATTTCTAGGTTTACACAAACTGAGACAAAGCACCTTGTCTCTAACCTTGCAATTCCATGTGTAGGCAGACAAGTATTTAATGCGATGTGCAGTGTGAACCCATCCATAGCAGTACTACATTACTACAAAATATTCTTTTTCCTTTTAGTGAAAGAACCAATAAAACCTCTCACACAAGCTGAACATCCCCCACTCCCCTTTCTCTTTTTTTCTTTTTTAAGCTGCATTTGACAAGCAGCCAGTTTAAGCAGTTAAAGTCATTGCTCAAGTGGCAGGCAAGTAGATAAAAGCTCCCTGTTTGGAAAAGCTGGGAAAGATTTTACAAGGTGCTGCGAACTGCTGGCATTGCAGTTCCATTCTAGAGGGACTAAGAATGAGATTGCAAAAGGTGGGCTATAGAACTACGAAGAAAGGATTAGGAAAGAATCAAACTTTCCTGTGTGATAAAAAAATACACGAATCTCTTTACAGCTGAGGAATATGCAGTCTGGAATGTACAACCTATATCAGCGCAGCTTGTTCTGCACCGCAGATACATGAATAGCAGCCATTAAAGCAACTTTTGAGGTTTTAACCTCTGGGATCAGCAATGGTAGATCATATTTTCTTTTCTGTTCAATCCTGAATTTACAAAAATCTTCCTCCAAGTTCTCCTGGTCATTCCACCAGCATTTAGCTCCAATACACACCTGAGTTATGCAGCCTTTCTGAATACCCCCAGCAAGTCAACTTGTACAGGAAAACAGGTTGAAGAACTACCACCGACATCAGTGACAGCTGCCTGTAATATGTTCTAATGGACGATGGTGCTGTTTCCCGCAGGGCATCAGCTGTCCCACACCTACAGAGCTGCTGAGGAGTTCTTCGTTGGAGCCTTCCCTGCCACGGGACACGCACCCTTCACCCTCAGTAGTGATGCAAAACCTTCACAGCCAGCGCAGAGAGGCACGACTGGCAAGCACACAGTCCCACCAGTGCCCCCGGCACCGGCGAGAGCGACACCGGAGCGTCCCCACCACAATGGAGACTGGTTTGTTTTCCAGGCGCGGAGCAGCAGATGGCACTGTCCGCTGCGCCTTGGCGCCGAGCGCGCTCCCCGCGGGGGGCACCGCAAGAGACGGAACCTCTGCGTAAGCTCAGCCCCAAGGCCAGCCAGGCACAGCCAGAAACCGGCCTGTGATGTTCACCCACAAAGAAAAATACTTGTCTCAACACTGTACTCATGTACAGTATCACAGCCACGATTTTCAGTGGCTGCTCGTGGGCTGGGTTCAAATCATTCTGCACAATTACTCCCCAGAGGAGGCTGTACCAGGGGTGGGTGACCAGCTCTGCTGGTCTATCTATGGCAAGCTGTGGGTGGCCACCTATGGAGAGGGATCATTTTTCCATATCAGAACTGGATGTTAACTGGAAGAAGATCAAAAGCAGAAGGAAGTGCAAGAAAAAAACAATAGGAAATTAGTTGGCTAGGAAGGCTGAAACAAGCATTACCTCAACAAAACTAAACAGAGAGACAGACTGAGCAATTTGTGGTATCTCTGTTTATTTTGTCTGGTGACATGAAAGCAGACTATGCAAAAGGGATGCACTCTTACTCATTAGATCTGCTTCCTAGGGCTGATCCTTCATGTCCAGATCCTACTGAAACGGTAGGAAGTTCTTAGCAATTTTATTCGGGGGCTGCATTCAATCATTTCTGATAAAGGAAAATATTTTTCACTATAAGGTACTATGCCATACTAAAACAATTTTAAGTGCCTTTGTGAATTCTGTGTCTATGTACATGCAAAGCCTTCTCATCAAACAGCTGCCTTGATTCACACCAAAAAAAAGCCACCTGACTTGCAGAGTAGTAGTTCAAAACTACAACTCATTGGCCTGCTCTCCCACATTTTCCTTACTGTCAACCCAGAAAACCACTGTGGTTCCAGTCCCACACTCTCAGACCATACTAGCTTCTACCAGTGTTCATTCAAATGCACAGCATGCCCAGAGGCTGATGGATGTCAGCAGTCCAGGACATGGGAACAGCATTACAGAGGAGAGATGGAGTAACCCAGGCTGAGCAGGTCAGGTGTTTCCACTCGTCTGTGTTGTGGCACAAACTCACAGGTAGTCTCCTGAGTAGCCTGGTTTGAAGGCTTTATAAATCATAATGATGGTTGCTCAGAAATTTTCCTGTGAAACATGTTTCTGGGAGAAAACATCAATTTATCACTACTAACACATTCTAAGGGTATGTACATTAAGGTTGAAAAAAATGGGGAAGGATCCTCACCTGACCAACGGATTTCTAATGGAAATCTTACTTGCCCAGTAGCTCGCCTGCCTTGCGTGCTTGCAGCCCACGTTCACGTGTGATTGTTTGATCCATGGAAACCCTGTTCCCGAGCCATCAAGGCTTGGACTTTGGGACTGCCAACACCCATCCGGTGTTCCTCCTGAGGTGCACTGGCAGGAGCCCAGACAGCTCACAGAGTCTTACAAAGGCCCAGAGGACAAGGGCCTCACACACAGTCACTCACACTCACACACTCACTCAAATAGAAATAAAAAATAGGTACGATAGACTAACAGTTTAAATGTCTGGGTGAGGAATCTTTTTTGCAAATTTTAGCATACTGAGAAATAACACTTTAAAAACAGTGCCCACAAAATACCACAATCAAATCTTTTGCTGCACTATTAGAAAAGGAGACCAAACCCAATCCAACGCTAACTCTTTCAACAAATACAGTGCAGAAGTCAAGATCAGAAGTGACTGTCTCTGACAAGCCCACTCAGAGACACAAGGTTTCAGATGTGACTTGTTGCCACAAGCTGCCAAGTAATTGTTCTGAGAATGAAATCTGCTAATGCAATGATGGTGAAAGGAACTGCTGAACTCTTCGCTGTACCTCACAGCATTGGAGGAACCCTTAGATGGAAAGAAAAAGCAGCAAGCACAAAATTGTAGAATAAAATGTTCTAAAGAGACAAAAAAAAAGGTACGACCTAAAATACGTGACTTAAACTGACATGTCTTTAAATAAATGTTTGATTACTAAATGAGTGCATTGGAGAAACCCAGTCTTCTCCCTCCCTTATTGGTTTTCCTTTGCAAAAGCAAAGTCAGAACTATTGTTACACTGTCAAGCTAGATCTATTTATATACTGCGCAAAAGCTCTTCTCTGTACTGGTGTCCTTTCACCCGCTCAAAATAAATTGACCTCCTCATGAGGAGGTAGATTAGTCACTATTATGATAGCTCTAAAACTGAAAACTGGATATTACGAGCTAAATTCTGTTCCCACATAGACACCAAAACAAATCCAGTGATTTACTGAAATCACTTTGGAATTGCAAGACAGTAAATCTGGCTCCATGTCACTTAGAGTAATGTTTTCAATGTGGACAAAATAAAGAAATTTGGAAGTCCAAATTGGCATGAAATGAGACTGAGAAATGTGAATAATAACTAAGAAGAGTAGAGAAATCTGCATTAGATTTCTCATTAGCACATATGATCTAGCTCTTCATTTTTCCAGCTTGCAAAGGAAATAATCATGAAAATATAAATAATGCAATATTTTGCTCAAGTTTCTTTATAATGACATTTTCTAAAGTCTCAAGTCAATTAGTTCAAAAAATTACTGCTGCTTATACCCATTTATAAGATTTTTCTTCAAAAAATCCAAATCCTAAACAATTACACCAAATTCAATGATACTGGAAGTACAAAAAGTTAAGATGTTTGTATTGATATTCAGGTAGTGTGCTTGGGGGTTTTTTTGTTGTTTGAGGTGCGTTTTTTTGGGAGGTTAGTTACTCCTATTCTGCACTCATTTGAGGTGTCACACAGATTGGAGCCATTGGACATCTTTTGATCAGTTTCAACAGATTTTGTATTAAGCACTTAATAAAGTCTATAACTGGACATCTTTGTGACTCAGATGGAAAAAAAAAAGCAATTAGTTTAACTACTAAATACCCCCAAATCAATGTCTACCACCCATTTCCATTTTATTTGCATTTTTGGAGATGCATTGAAGAAAGAAGAGCTGGGAAAGAAGAAAGGTGCCTTACCACTATGGTACCATCCCCTTCTTCCTGGAGGGGAAGCAGTTTGCAAATAGACCTTTGACATGTGAAGCGGGAAAATGACATTTTCCTCCTAGCTCAGTATAAAATAATTGGAAAATGTGGAGAGAGAGTTTTAAAGGAGACTCTCAAAAAATAATAAAAGCAAAGAGAAGATGAGAATTTGCGAGGGGCCCCCAGAGGTAATGGAGAGATCTGAAAATCAAACATGCTTAATGTATTCCTGTGTTCCCTTTTGTATATTTAAATATAGGGCTAGAAGGAACCACTGTAATAAACTAGCCTGACCTCCCTGTGCAACAGAGACCACAAGTCCTGCCTGAAATAATTCCTGTTTGAGTTAGAGCTTTTTTCCCCTAAGGGGAGAAGCAGGAGGAGGATTCCACAATAAAATCCTTGCACTACTTCAGCTCCCCTGTGAGGCACTGGATCCCACAGCTTGCTCTTCACCAGCTCTTGTTATGTCTTTCCAGTAAGTTTTAATATAAACAGGTGACAATCTAGTCCTTTAAACAGTGTAAGAGGGGTCAGCCTCTGCCTTTACCACTACCCAGAGTGGTATGCCATTAACTAACTCTAATATGTTAGTTTATTTTTTTTAAACAAGCTGAGCAGGGCTCAGCCCACAGTTTCCACTCTCACTGCAAGCAGACCGTTGCTTCAGGACCACTGTGGTCTGAACTACTTTCAAAGCCTTTAGCTCAGTTCTAATTTTGCTGCGAGTGTATCTTTAAAAAGAAAAATTGTTATGATGACAGCTAAAGAAAGCTGGAGTCTCTGGGGCCAGTGTCATGTGTTCACATCAGGAAACTGACCACTGTTGTTAAAAATTAAATGCCTGACATGAACTAAAGTCACAGAAAAATATGATTCAGTTTTCAGCAAGCACTGTTTATGAAAGCTTGAAAGAGCTGAAAGCCCAATATGATTTACATCCTGGGAGCTGGTATGCAACTTTAAACTTGTTCTTTTTTCAAGTTCATCTTGTCATCCACAGATAAATATAGATTAGGACAAACCAAAATAAATGGGTGGGTACCAAAGGCCACAAAACAACTAGCCATAATGGAAGTGCTTGTCCTCCTCTTCAATAGCAAAACCAGCATATACTTGGTTTAAATAGCTGGTTGGGGTAAAATGAGTATTACTGGACAGGAACGCTTAGCCAGTATGATCCAAACAAGTCAAAAAATAGCCAGAGTACAACCACATAAAATAAATCACTGACCAGATTTAAGTATAATTGGTCACCCTCCCATGTTTTCGGATTCCTATTATTATAGCTTAGGAGGCTCTGTAATGTACCTTTGGAAAAAGTCTAACAATTTCACTGAGTTTCCAACCTTTGCACTTCAGCAAAATGATCCACTGAGAATTTTACTGCATGACACTAAAAAAAAAAAATTAGAGCCCACTTTACACAAAGAGGTGTAGCAGACACTTCTCTGACTCTTCATCACCACCAATGTCTCCAACCCTGTTTGCTCAATGTATCCGCATTATGAAGGCAACATCTGAGCAATACTAACTTTGCATGTTCTACCATAACAAGGTGCCCTATTTTCAGCCTAAAAGTGGCATTTAAATAAATATTTGTGCTATGTCATTGGGAAATAAAGGTCAGACAGCATCCCACTGTTTCCAGGATGAGCAAATCCAGTGATTAGACCACAAGTCCCCAGGAACACTTGCTTGGGGCAGTGAGAAGGATTATTTAGCCATGTTACATAACACAGCAGGCTAAATGGGTGCTTTATATACGGGAACAAATTCAGAAGTATTTTCTCCACTTGATTTTTTAGTTACCCTTTTCTAACCACTTCAGCCTGTGCTGTTCTGAGCCTCTCTGATGATACACCTGAATTCCACCCGTAGTATTCATTCTTACCAAAGTACCAAACCCTGGAAGTTCTCCTCATGCCAGGAAGGCCTGGCTGTCCTGCAACCCCAGGAAAACGAGGAGAACATTAATGCAGACATGCCATATGGCACTGGTATCCTCAGCCACACAGCGCCCACCAGGTTACCTCTCACAAGCATCTTCATGATTTAACAAGCAGGGCACGTAGGACACTACTGACATTTCCTATCACAATATTTACAAAATGGTTACCTGTATATATGGAGAAGAGCCTTGCAAAACTTTGCAAAGATCAGAATCTTTCAGAACTAGAATAAGACACGGCAGGAAGCATTTCAAGTTATCATATGGACACACTAATGTGTACACATTCAGTAAGTTGTTCATGAGGCCACTGCTGTTTTGAAGAGGAAAGGAAAATCATGTATGACTGTCTCCATTGCTTTTCCCTAGCCCTTAACCTCTGCTTCCCTTCTTTTTCTTTTCATAGATTGTAAAATCCTCTAGGAAGGATTCTCTCTTCAATGTTTAGAAAGGGCCTAAACAAATCACTGCCCCTAAATAAGCCTGTATTAAATGGCATCCCAATTTTGAATCACAAGGGGCTGGAAAGTGCAATTCAAACAGCTGCTTTTTTCATTTATGCATCTGTAAAGGTCAACCATGAGCTTGAATGTATAATACATAATCTGCCTGTGCTCATCAAAGGAGAGTTCCAATCTTCAGTTACTTTAGGGAGGAAAGAAACCAGTCTGCCTAACACCTAGTAAGATGCCCTGTGGGAAGTAAAACTGGTGTCAGAAGCAATGTGGGTGATGGCCATTTCTTTATCTAATCTTTATAACAGTTGAATCACTCAATGCTTAGGTTTTAAATTCTCAATCAACAAGCAATATATAATCTTTGACTTCAGGAAAGCAGACTTCAAAGGAACACAGTTTCCTTAGACAAGTGACTGAAATTTTGTAACGTACAGAACCTCACCATTAAACATAAAAAGCCATGATAATCCTAAGTCAATTTATAATGCCTCTTTCTTTTGCATTTTCTTTTAAATAATGAGCTTGTAAATCATTAATAATAAGATGAAGACATTTAAAACATTTGTATGAAATATTTATAGTTGTAACAAAATTTAAAACACATTAGCACCTGAGGTGGCAGGAATTGTATACTAGTAGAGCATAAAAATATTACTACTGAGTTTACGAAACCAAATTTAACACAGTATATTTGATTCTGGTTGCAAAGTTCTAATTCCCATTGAACCAGATGGGAACTGAAAATTAAAAGAATTCATGCTGCATGTGAAAGAGGAATGTAGCATATTCTCTATAAAGAATGAAGTGTATGTAATTCACAGCCATTTTAATGTGGCATGAACACTTTACATAAAAATGTAGTCCTGGAAAATTTATAATTAAAAATACAAATGGGCAGATCAGTAGTGTGGCAAAATGTATTTTGTGTAATGCAGTACTGACACATAGGGATATTTAAATTAAAACTATGTAACCCTTTAAAAAATTACCCTGACTGATATAAATTGTTCATTCAGAATTTGTCCGCAAGCAGATTTGAGTGGGTGAAGCCGGGCTGATAATGTGAAAGATGATACATCACGGTAGCAAACCAACAAATCTCTGAAATCCAGGCCCAGGCAGACTTTCTGGTCACCACAGTCCTGCTATGTTTCTTTCATCAAATGACAGCTTGGGTACCACAGACACTGCCTCCCTTCCTAAACAACATTTTTATTCTATCCACATTGTCAACCGCAGGAAGGACAAGAAGAGTAACTAATCCACCGATTCCATTCTCTCTAATAAGCAAAGGAAGGCAGAACAGTCAAAAGTAGTTCAAGAAGATGGTCAAAAACTATTTCCTATCACTGTAACTGTATGTGGTGAGGGATAAGGGAAGACATCTGACTTATTGGCACAGGCTGGCAAATTCCCAAGCCTGTAACATCTAACAGGGCCATTTTTCTCCGTAGTTTGATACCTCACTTGCAGTTTCTGCTGCTTGCCAACTAGTTTAATATCCAAAAAGAATTTTTAATGTCACTTTAGCAGCTTAGTGAACAAATTGTGGCAATTAAAAAGACCAGTTTTCATCATTGCTTTAGATATTGCACTAGTCCTAGTGATAATAAGTCGAGTTTACTTGAAGGTCACAGCCTGTTGTTTATATATTTGCAGAGCTGCCAGATCTACTGGTCAGACCCAAATCCAAAGTCTAAGAATGGAGACTGGCTTTGCTTTATTTTTATTAAGTGGCAAGTTTGATTGGTAAAATGATGCGTTATTATGGTTTATTGTAGCTTTAATAAAGGAGAAAATTGTAGCAAGCATTCTGGGACAGCAGTGCTGCACAAGCTGTGATTTTCAAGGGTTAAAGAGATGCAACATGAGGGAAAAAGGAATTGATAAAGACTATATACTATCAGATAACTCAAGAAGTGTCAAAGAAAGATTTAGAGGAAAAAGCAAGTTGGGGCAATTTACCCATTGAAGACATCTCGAACATACTGGGGACTAATTCTGTTCTCAGTTAAAGACTTCCTAAAGTCAAAGCGCCCTCAAAGATACCAACAAATCACATTTTAGCTCTCTCCATGTTATGCATATTTTCTTTCCTGCAGTAAAGAACACATTTTATCTGCTAGGGGAAGACCCTTGTATTTCGCACAGGCAAGGGACCTCAGACATATACAGACATATACAGATAGCATAATCTCCTGTTTAAACAGACTATCCTGTCACAGACAGCTGGCTGTAACCAGTTTGCTCTGCATGTAAAAGCAGTCATATCCCAAACCAGCAACCTGCAAGTACAGAAGAATATGGAAAAGTCTAACAGATTGCTTGAAGATGCCAGAGGACATTTTGGATGTATGAACTCAGTTCTTGAAGAACACCAGACTGGATCCCTGAAGAAGAAATTACTTCTCCTGAATGCATCAGGCTTAAAAAGGAAACTCAGTTTATAAATCTAGTCAGTTTTGGGAAAGAAATGGTATGAAACTATGAATGTAGGGTTGCACCTTAAGTGCTGATTTGAGAGACCATCCAGGGGGTTTGTGGAGCATTGCACTACACACAGAAGAATCTGACTTCCAGCACACAAACTGACGTGCTAATAAATCCATAGAAAAAAACAACATGAAAGCTGACACATAAATAATTCAAACATATTGCCTGTTTTTAAACAAGGTCCTACTGTTCCATAAACATGAGAGTTAAACTTTTAAAAGAAAATTATTTTCCTAATCTCTTTCATTAAAACAAATATGATGACATTTACTCTATTTAAAAACTATTCCTAATCAAAGCCTTTCAATCAGCCTCATACAGAGCTTCTTAGCTAATTGTGACATACTTCAGCATGGACTTTCATCACTGACCCAGAAGGCAGTGTCTTTGTTACCTGATACTGTTTGCGGTTACTAAACTCAAGAAAAAAACTGTGATCAACAACAAAAAATGGGGCTAGGTCCAGCTTGCTTGTTTGGTGTTTAATTATCATGTCTTCACATTAATATGATCTTGACTGCTAATCACAGGACACTGATTTCTTAATTCATTTAACTGCTACCTTCAACTTCCTTATAAGTTTTAAAGACCATATTTAAAACCCACTTTTATAAAAGCAACCAAAAATCCAAGAGCTTGAGAACCCTCTATTAATGCAAACTTGCTTTTTATAAACAACACACATCTGAGAGGGCTTATTTTGATTCTCTCCATCATGCATATGACTAACTCTGCCATCAGCAAACTGGTATGTCCAGAACTCACAATGAAGCCCTGGAAAGACTTACTGGCTAGTTCCGCTACAAGGTGAAACTCACAAAGTGGGGTCAGGAATATCTCGTAGCAATGGGGTGCTCTAAGGTTACTGGCAGGAAATGGGTATTCACAACTGCTACCTAAATTATTTTTTAATTTAATGTGTTGGACAGAGTGGGTGATTGGTCAAATTCTTCTCTCAGCAACATAAATGTAATTCTGAAGTGACTCCATTGACCTGAGCACTGAAGTAGAAATGTGAATCTATTTCCATCTGAAATGTATTGAAGCCTGTCGCATTAGTTCTGTGATCCTGGCAGATCCTACAAGAAAACAGGGTCAAGACACGTCAATACACAGATGGAAGATTGTCAAACAACCCCTAAACTAGTGAAGGAAGAGGTGTTGGTACCTGCATAGCCCTCACTTTCCGAGCATATCTCCTGAGGGCCTTTCTGTGTGATGTTCACTCGGACCCAAACCTTCTCCTTACTTTAGCTACAGTGCAAGGAACCCCAAGAGCTGTGGAAGGCTAAAGCACATGAATTCTTCCACTCACCCTTATTCATGTCCCTTAAGGCTTCCTCAGGTTATACCTCTGACAGCAGCTCTCCTCCTCCCCCATACCCAGCTGGGTAAGCTGCTCCCACAAATAGGCCCTATTATTCTTCCATCAGGATGACGTTCCTCACCAAAGATCTGTTTTCTGAATTACTTAAACCAGCAAACATCGTTCGGACTGAAATGTTGTAAGAAATTAACCAGTAAGTCTGCTGTGTGTAACAACAGGGAGGCAGGAACTGCTGCATCCCAGATGGAATGCCTGTCTCTGCCAGGCACTTGGGTCTTTGTGGCAAGGCAGGGAAGCAGGTCTTGGCAGTGAGATGATCTAAGACTCATTTTCAGACAATTTAATCAACTTCAGAGCTTGTTTGCTCCCAGAAAGATTGCATCTATCCAAAGGGTTTTCTTGGTTCTAGCCCCTAAAAAAGCAGCTCTGACCAGTGATCTCCACAAAATGTATTTAAATAGTTTGGGTGGACAGTCTGAAATATGGGGAAAAACTCCTGACTGGATGTGTGGTGAAGATGAACTGAATTTACGTTTTGTGTGATGTTAGGTGGCAGTATGCTGCTATGTTAAAGATCTGATATGATTTCCAGTGCTCTAGGAACATTTGGGATATTAACCCTGCAGCTTCAGGCAGATTGCAAATTTCCATTCTATTGACCCACATTATTGCTGCAGTCGTAATGCCTGCAGTAGTCTTTGTTTCTTGTCCCAAACTTCCATTTTTCTCAACAGACAACCTGAGAGACTTCATTACAGAGTAGTGATCTGAAAATACAGCAATAAGTATAGAAAGCACTTCACAATTATTTTAATTAAATGAAAATATATATGTTCGATGCTATTAGTCAATAAAAATGCTTAGAAGACACAAAAGTAGAAAAAGTCAGAATATTCTCTAAAATCATTAATATATTTTGTTCAAGTTAACAGCACAATTGGAAAAAATCCCCACTCTATTTTACTCCTTATCTGTTATGTAAACCACTGCAAAATACCAAAACACACTAATAAACCATCAATAGTGAGATCTAGTCTTTTAACAAATGATGAAAGCTTCACTTCTTCACAGGAAGTTAAAAACTCCCACATGAAGCAACTTAAATTTTGCCCATTCTCTGCCTCATAACTGTGCTCCACTATTTTAATTATCTGTGGCTCTGCATATACATGACAATAGGATCAAGCCTTATAAAACAAGTTCTGCTTTATTTCCATTTCCCAAAAGTCACTAAACTTTCACTGAACTAAGACTGCAGGATCAATTCCATTGTGCTCTAATTTTAACACCTGAAAATAGCAATAATCAATACAGCTGAACAACCCATGATTTTAAATTAAAAATCAAATAAAATCCATATGAATCTTCTATCGTCAAAAAGGCCCTTAGATAAGACACACAAATGGATTTTCTGAGCCTAGTAGATTATAAATAGATGTAAGTACAGATAAAAACTTTTTGATGCTATCTTCAACAAAACTTTCCAATAATTAACCAACTATAAGCAGTATACAGCAACACAGTTATATTTTCACATCTTCTGTACATCTTCTGATAATCTGGACTTCAGGTTACTCTATTTTATATTTGCATGAATGGCAATGAACCTTTTACTCAGGGTAACAAATAACAAAATTATCATATTTGCATATTTGTTTTGTTCATAGAATATCTGTAAGCAGCTGCAAGTTCCTTTCATTAAAGAGATGTATGAAAAGATATTTAAAGCTTTATGGAATTTAGGTACCTTAGAAAGTGAATTTCACTGGAAAAACTAAGTATTTTTTCCACAGAATACTTGTTGACCAACATTTTTTTAGTTGACCAGAATTTTTTTTTTAACATCTTGGGTTCTTACGGAGAAAAAACACCACCTCCTATGTTTTTGAAATTGTGTGTAAAATAGGCAGTAAATTAAGGAAACCAATGTTTCCATTAAAAAATAACACATATAAAAGCAACTCTTTCTTTAATAAATATTAGGTTCCCAAAAAGGTTTCTAAAACTATGACTAATCAATACAAGACAGCAGCCTCTAAGTCTTCTAGCACCAGCTAAAAACTGCTACAGTCACACGATATGAAGCGTTGGCCTGGTATAACCTCACTCTGCCAGTTCCAATTTGATCCAAAATTTTAGATGGGATAATTTTGTACTAGCAAAGCACATACTGGATCAGGTATCATCTGTCTGTACCGCTCAGAATTTATGCCAGACGAAGTACAGTGTGTCTTCTACAGTCACTATGAAAGCACAGAGCTGGGACAAGGCCTGTGTAATGTGCTTTGACTAATTCACCAGAAACGTGATCATGCCAAACCCAGAGCAAATTAGACCTGCTGGGTGATGCAACAGTGCCCAGGTCTAGTGTTAATGATTGTGAAAATGGCACAGTCACAAAGCCATCAGAAATTATTTCTCTGCCCTCACTCCCAGAGTGCAGACTTCTTGAAGTAACATGCACATATTTGAAATTATAATTTTGGTTCTAAAAAAAGCATTTTTTGGTACAAATGAGATTATCTTTCTGTAAACAAACGCATAGTAGAACTTCACTATGAGCACGTTCTGGATCAAGCAAATAGAAAGAAGGTTTTTAAGCACAAAAACCAAAAAGGAATCTATTCAAATTATGCAAACAATTTGTGAAGTCTAGTTATTGTTTAGGGGTTTTTTCATAATAACAATTTTGTAGTAATAAATCAACCAGTAATAGTAACAATTATCTCACGATCAACATCTCAGGGCCTTGTTCAAGGATGCAGCAGGGTGACAGAGTGCCAGCCCCACTGAGGCAGATGACTGGCTGTCTGCACTCTGTGCACAGCTCCACAGCTCGCAGCCTGCAGAGCCACTGCATCAGTCCATCAGCAAACCTCAGGCCTGGCTTTGATAAATCGTGTTCTAAGTCACATGGCCAGAGAGCAAAAATTTGGATATGTGATAAAATACCTTTGACTCCTCTGAAACATTTCTCATCGATGCTGTGCTTACCTTTAAGCCACTGCCTTTGCAGGCTCTGACACACCTCTCCAGCAGCACTGCACGAGCAGAGAGCAGTGGCTTTACCAGTGCACTGCTGTCTGGTGAGAAGGGGCGAACTAACCCAAAACTGTGTCATCATAGCTGTGCCTTTTCCCCACGCGATGCCCGCTCTGTGGGAACGCTGAGGCTGTGAAACTGCAGCACGCACAAAATTACACGTTAGCTATCTCCATTATAACAGGCTGTCATCGTTCAGCACAGAGCAGCCATTAATCATCCAACAATCATTCATCCATCCTCTCGGTGAAGCATTAAACTGTGGCCCTTTCTGTCTGTCTCTGGTGATCATCCAGGTGGAAATTAGAAATCCCAGAGTGCTTTTCTAAAAGAACAGGGGCTAACCTGGGTGACCCTCAATAATAAAAGAGAAAACCTGTTTCCATTGTCCACAGCTGTGTGTAAGCTATCGCCAAGTACATAATAGGCGCCACATTTACCTCACAGTCACCGCTTCTCCAGCATTTAACTCATTCATCTGTAGAGTGGTTTGGGACACCTTGAGTATGAAATATGCTTCGTGAAATCAAATTCCATTATCCTCTACAGCATGCTGACAAGCATTTTCAACCAAAAATTTCACACTGCCCCTATGATTCAATCTTAAAAGAGTCTCCTCCCGGTGTAGCAATTTGCAGTAGTGCTTCACCTTCATGCAGGGAAGTAAGTGCTCAATACATCATAAAACATATGCTAATAATGGTGGATGAAATTCACTTAACATGGACAAATGTTTGTTGTTGGTTTTTCCTCTCTTTTTTCTTAAATTGATTTTCTTTGTGGTTAAAATTATGATGCTTGTGCTCTCTAGATTGAATAAAATCTTGTTCTTTCTTTTGGAGCTTCTGGATGAAAGACATTTAGGGACTTAGATAATCACCTTCCTAACTAGATTTGATCTGATTTTGAGGTCATTTTCATGCATTAGCCTAAAAGAATTACAACACAATTTAATAATAAATTCTGTTAATATAACTTAGCCTTGAAAAATTGGACCTATATTGAGCAAGTAATATTTTAATGTTTTATTCACTAAAGCCCTATTCTAAAGACATTTTGATCCATAATCACAATGTCCTTAAGCACATCCAATTCTTCAGTGCAATGATGAAATTTAAAGCCAGAAAAAACAACACCAATATAAGGCAGTTAAGTGTCTAAGTCTCATTAGAAGAGGGTAGAAATTAAGGTCCCGATGCCCTTAATATTTTTGGAGTTTCTAACCAAGGACATATAAAGTAAATGTTAAGATTTGACTGAGCCCAGAAGTGGCTGTGACCTCCAGAGGTCCAATCCCATCCCACACTCTTCTCCACTTGTATGTGCTCTCCTACCTGCTCATTTGAGGGAATGCAAAGTACATCAATTCATTTACAGAACTACAATGGATTTTGCACCCCGCTCACTACTATGTTATCCAAGTGACAAATAAGAAAACAGAGAAGCAATCTACTGGATTTTGACTTAGCCTGCAAAATTAATTTTTAGCAAAGTTACATTACATAGAAAAGAAATGAGGCACAAGCACGGCTACGTGGAACAAGAAAAAATATTGGCATAGGGGACATATCATTATCCATGCTTTGGACCATAGCTCTGAAAAATTTCATAACTACACTTATATTAAGGGAGAGAAAAATGTATTATTATTCTCCCACAGCTTTGTTTCAAACGAAGAGATTACATGGACTGAATTAATTTCTAATTGTTCCCTGATGTGCACTGGAAGGCAAGATGCTCACAGCAGAGGGTTCCACAGTCGTGTGAATTTGTGTACATGGATGTGCTCAACTTCACAGACCACTGACACGATGTTAGAAATCAAATATCATTAAGATCTACCTACACTGTGTGCAAAGTCGGTAAAGTTAAAAACATATATTAATTGCAGAGGTAAATGTAGTTAAACAGCAACTGGAAAATGAGAGGAATACGAAGGCGGACTACAGAGATTTAATTCATTTTTTAATACAGCTTCCATGAGCACTAAACTTTCAAGTATGTTCTGCAATAAGGGATTATTTACAACATGTGTTGGGCAATTGCACATTCCTTTTTGTCACACCCTCAGCTAAAAAAACTAGGACAAATGGTCCCCAAATGCAAAACTAGAGAACACATTTAAAATAGAACATTGGAAACTGGAATGAACAACAAAATGCATGAAGCCATATAGAAGGCAAAGGTGAATTTAGTACACAGACAAATGTGCATGAAACCTCACTGAACCAACATCCTCTTGGTGTCTAAACCGCAAGTGTCCTGCCTGCAAGGAGCAAAAGAAATAGGCCTGCAAGTTCCCCACTTGATACATGGCTGGTTACTTGACCAATGATTTATATCAGGTGCCTAACGCATCCAGTCTCAATTTTTCTGCAATTAAGGAGGGCAGGGCAGGCCAGTGACAAACGGTTTTCCTACAGCACTTTTGGCTTTAGCTATTATCCCTTAGATATCTTTAAACTAATTCATCCCTCTCTAGAATCCCAGGTTTGGGTTGATAAATCAAGCGAGACCTGTGTGTGCTGGGAGCTGATTACAGGGTCATTCCTCAGCAGAAATGTTTGACCATAGTTTCCCAACTTCATATTTTATCTAGCAGCTGGTGATGTATCATCACTAATCCAAATGCAAAGTATCAGGAAATAAAAGGAGGCGGCACTGTTTATAATAAATCACTGACAGGGAAAGCTTGACCTTTTCGTTTCCTACAAGGTATTTCATTGTTAGACCACGGACAAACAGAATTTTTCATCTGGTGCTTAATATGCATCAGAAGAGAACAAAGGTTTATAAGACAAGAAGAGGAGGGTACTACCTCCACTAGAGGACCCTTATATTTCCATAGATCAAAAAGGCAATGCTGTTAATAACACTTTTTTTCTTAAGAATCTATTGTTCTTCTTATTAGACCATAATTTAATAATAAAATGCACTCTGATACCTTTCATCCTGAAGGAACATTCAGAGACTCTGTTAACTTTACAAAGCTTCTTTAAAATGTGTTCTTTTTAAGAAAAATACTTATGTTTAAAAGAAAATATAAATGACACCATAATGATGTAAAAACGATATCATTATTATTAATGCTCAAGCTGGAAAGGTATCCCCCATATGTTATTATTGGTATAGCAATTGTGGCTACAGGTGACAATGCTGTTCAGACTGGACAGAGCACAAACACTTAACTAAATGTGTCCTCTGCGAGGAGCTTCTGTTTTACCTTTTGTGTGAAAAGGATGGGCAACAGAGGTACAAAACCCAGACATGATTAATACAATACCTTCCTCGAAGAAAAAGAAAATCTGTTAAATTCAGGTATCTCCTTGGTCTATCTCCCCTAACCTTCCACAAGGTTATGTGGTACCCAACTGCAAGATTCAGCTCCTTGCCAAATACAGCAGCCACAGCATTTTGTTAAAAACACAAAGGCTATTGAGATACACATTCCCTTTCCTCCTTTCGAACAGCATGACCCAGCACCAGAATGAGACACCAGACATGACTGCCTTTGGAGCCCAGAAGGATTCAGGCAATGGCTCTGTGTGCCTTAGCACCATGAGCATTCTAAACACACATGTTCAACTACAATCACATGGAACAAGTTCAGGATGACAGCAGCAGGTCCCCTGTACCAATGCTTTTCCTGTAGAAAATCACACAGTTTTATGTTTGGGCTTCCTTTATGTTGGCTTCCCTTGAAAGTTGGTGAATTTCAGAAATCCTCTCTGGAAAAGCTCAGGTAGGAGCTTGGAAAACCTGAAGCCAATTTTATTTCTTGTATTACCAGGCAGAGCACGTGAATGCAGCTTCATCGGCTGTAAAACACCTACTACCATAATATCTAAGCATGTGCACAGCTTCTGTCAGTAGTGCAGGGATTCTTTGGGGGTCTTTTTTCCCATTCTCCCCTCTCCCAAAGAATCATACCAGAAATGTTTCATTTGGATCTCTAACAGACCTTTCCCTCTTGGATTTTCAGTGAGTACTTGCATGTTCACCTGAGTTAGTACAGCAAAAAGCATTAAGAGATGTTTTCCTCTCATAGTTTTTACACCAGCCTGCACACTAAGTTTGCTGACAGCTGGCATCTTTAGTGGTAGCAGCAACCTCAAAAGTGACAAGAGGAGAGCAGAGGAGTGGCCTTACTCCTCCTAGGAAGCAGGAGGTTATTGTAATCCTGAGGAAACATCAGCCCAGCTTGCTCAACAATAAAAATGATATTACAGCAATCCCTGTGGGTGTTTCTGTTGTATTGGTTGTCTCCAACCTCACCCTTACAGGGAGCTGTCATATCACTACCACTAAGCTGCAAGTGGCTTTTTTAATTTACCAGCATCTTAATGTATTTTACTATCAATAGCTACTACTTCTCCTCTCACACAAAACAGGTTTAGAAAATCTATTTTACTAAGAGCTAGAATATCTAATTTGTACGAATTTACTAAAGCTTGTCAGTCACACTAAAGCATTTAATCATCTGTGACATTAAAATAAAACACTTTAAAACCTTTGGCACAGAGTGTTCCTGTTAAGAAAGTACTGTAATAGTATTCACTCTGCTGGCAACACAGAAAAGAGCAGCAGAAATTAACTTGAACAAAATACAGTCATTCTTATAAAACTTCCATACTGGTCAAAGTTGGAAAATCTTTGATGCTCCTTCAAAGAACAGCTTATTCCCATTGTAATGATTTGAGATGTTTCCACCTTCTATACACAGCAGCCATGTAGGCAGGGGGAAGCTGTTATAAAGTCAATACTAGGGAGTTTTAGTGTAATTAGAACCCCTCATTGCCCAGAGGGAAGAAAAAAGAAAGTAGGAAACTTTCTCTCTGCTTTTATATTACTACCGAGAAAAAATCTGAACGCTTAAATTAGAGGAGTTATCTTAAGGGGAATATCTTTTTGCCCTCCTATGCTGAATCTTCACTGGAGTCAGGATAGTTAGAAACTGCCATTTAATTTCACTCCTCTCCTCCTGCCTTTCTTTTAAAAAGAGAAAAATAAATTGCAGTTGTCACATTCACTTCACTCCAAGATCCAGTCTCAAGGAACATCACCAAATATAACGAGACTTGGTGCTACTTGGTGCTAGGAGTGCATTTCAAACAGGCAGCTCTTGGTCCCCAACCTACAGCACAGGGGACAGCTGCTGCTTGGCCACAGATCCACGAGGGTGGCCAGCTGATGTCAGAGCACCAGTCTTGGGGCTCCCTGCAAGATTAACACTGTTGTTCAGTGAGTCGTACTGTGGATTGCAAGACTGACAATAGTGTGGCACTTCTTCAAAAAAAAAAAAAAAAAAAAAAAAGAAAGAAAGAAACACAAAAGAGGAGTAAATTGCTGTAATTTCATATGTATAAAAAAGCACCCTACTAAACATGCTCTGAGGCTGGAACAGCTGCCTATGGAATAGTATGAGTCCTTTGCAAATACATTGAAAACAATATTGCTATAGCCTGGTTTACCACTCTAATTTTCTTTATGTGCCCACTTTCTGTTGCTGTTGGTGGGAATTCTGTTCATGTATTAGCAAGGGAATAAATTCCTTTATTTCCAAATCTCAGTCCTATCTTCTGTAAACTAGAATCTCCCCTCTTAATTCAATTTGCCTCTCTGAGACTGTCCTTGATAAAAGGTGAATCAATCACTTCATGAAAGGTACCTCTGCACGACTGCCAGAAGAAAGTCTCCCCACTCTTTAAGCAGGAAACCCATGCAAGGTAAAAGAAAATGCATTCAAGAAACATAGTAAGGAAAAAGGAAGTGCCTGAAAATTTGCCAAAATCTCAGTTAGTTTAATTTGTGTGTTATTATCCACAGGCCAAGATTGTGATATTTCATTGCAAAAAAAAAATTAGCAATTGTTCACGTGTCCACTGAATTCCTGTATATGTATATGCACCACTTTATTCCAGCGGTATAACAATAACAACTGCAGCAGGTACTATGCTGAAATTTACACTCTCTTGAGAAGAACCTACACAGTCCTTTTGAGGGACCTGAGTTTTTCCCTCTGATTTCAAAAGGACTTGCAACAAATGAGCTTATAGGTAGCTGAAGAAGATTCAGTCTGAAACTGGAGCATCTTCCATGAGGAAAATCACCCCTTTCTTAGACGTCTATATTTTCTACAGTAAAACATCTACTTTCCCTCCAGCAAGGTTTTAATTTTACTTCTGTAACAGGCAACTATCACTTTTGTTCACTAGGGAGTGTGCTTGTCAGTGGGAAAAAATGAAGAGGCAGAGGCCAGACACAGTAGGGACTGAGCATCTGTGGTTCCTCTCAGCCCATGAGCCAGGGACAGCCCTCACAAAATTTGCAGGTGTGCAGCCCCTTCCGGGTGAGAGGTGTAAACACCCTTCAAGCAAAGCCTGATTAAGTAACACCTGCCTGGGACAGGATGGAGTGGTATGGATGCTCATGGTGCCCACTGTTTAAACTCGAAAAGGATGAATGCTTAGGAAAAAGAAAAAGGTGCATCCGAGGCTATTCAACTGAGAATTGCTTAAGAAACTCATGAAACAAACTCATCTACGAGAGTGAGCATCCTGAGGAGACACTGGTGCCGGATTGCTCTATTCTTATCCTGCTCCCCACATTATTCATGACTGACCACTCTCAGAGACAGATACTGGGGAGACAAATCTCCTGTCTGACCAGGTATGGCAATTCTCACACAGGGCTGCACGACCTGATTGCTTTGCTTAGACACACGAAGGGCTGACACTGACTCCATCCATTTCCCCCATTCTCATTTTCAGCGTGGTGAAGATGAAAATCTGCTGCCGTTTCAGGTGTAAAACTGAGAGAGGCTGAACAGCTCCGCAGAGGAACCAGCTCAGCATCTCCCTGTCAGCTGCCCTGGGAAAATCTTCTCATTTTCCTCCCCTCCAGCCCAGAAGCAAAATCAACTAATATCATGGCTGCCCACACAGCGCTCCTAAAACCTTGCTGGCAATTCTTTATAGTGCTTCTGGTGAAAAGATTTATGATTTTTCCTTTTTTTTTTTCCCCTAGAGCCTGGTTTAATATCCCCTCTTTTTTTTATGCCTCCCTCTCCCCACTAGAAAAAAAGGTTTCCCTTTTGCTGCCAGGGACAACCACAAAGTGATCCAATACCCAGCAGTTTCTCCCCAACCTGTTGAGGTTCCCACCCTGCTACCATAGCACCCACGATAGCTGTGGCACTCAACTCTCCCCAGGATCCTGCAGGGCGAATTCCTCCACTCTGAAATGCTTTCCTGAAATTATGAATAATGAACACTTGGAGTTTTTCATCACTACTGCTACCTCATCTGCAGTGGTTCAAGATCAAACAAAGCAAAGCGTAAGGACATATGCGAAATATTACATTGGACTAATATAGTTTGAAAAATAGACAAGTTCTTCAGTACATAAATCTCTCTTTAGGCAATCTTGTGCATCCAAAGTTTGTGCTTCTTCCTGACAGTTTTTCTAGCAGACTTCTCCTTTGGGAGTTTCTTTGTTTTAATTCAACAAACAATTCAGCAGGCTTGTCAAGAATTAATTAGGTGGCTCAGGCAAAAATACTCTCAACAATCTCCTACCTCTGTTTACAGCAGGCCTGTACCAGCCTAGCTGCACCTCTGTTTCTGCTGCAATTCATAAAAACCTGTATTAATCTGCAGATTGCCTTCCCTCACAAAACCCCAACATCTCGCTGTCTCCTCTGCTTCTCTGTTTGGCAAAACAAAACTCAGGGAAGAAAGAAAATGATATGGTAATTAAATTCTCTCTCTGTTTTAAAGGGACAAGCAGTCTTTCTGTACTAATCTACTCCTTGAAAATTCAAGAGAAATACTAGGGAATTAATATTGTACAGTTCTTGCTAATGTACTAATCATAAATTGCTGGCTACCAAATGAACAGTAGGAACAATGATACACAAAATGTTATTAAAAACCATTTACAGTAACAGAAAGTTAACAATTTCTATCCAGAGGATTCTGATATAGCAGATGGGATTACACTGTGAAAAATAAAATCTCCAGTATAATTCACCAATTCATTCTTCATCAATCCTTTCAAGATTAAGGAGGGTTTAAGTCACAGTAATTTGGAAGGGGAGGGATCCAAACTGGTGGGTACTCTCTGTACTGAGTAAACCCCAGAATTTCCCATAGGTAAACAGTGAAACTTAATTAACAGGTCAAGTGAGTGATTTGAGGGATTTTTGTAACACCTGTTTCCATATGCTCAGAGGGACTATTTTTAGCAATATTTGGCAGAGCATCCATTTTGACTACAGGCCTAATGCAGTAGATCAGGTAAACTGATTTTTTTATTTTACTTGAGACACAGTTGCCCCTTTTCCATACGTTCAGATTTCCGTGGATTTTTTAAATTTGTTCGCCTGCAAAATACATCGTAACTATGCAGAAAGGGTGGAGGATTTTTGCCTTTTTTAACTTTAATAAAATGGAATATTGTCCATCAGGGTGTGTTTTGGCTCAAAATAAAAAGAGGACTGTCAGCTGACAGAGGATGATACTGAAGTGTTATATCAAAAATATTTTTAACTTAGCATACACAGCGTGAAATTGATTCCAAGGGAAGATTATTGGTATCATAGTGAGTAATATTATTTAGGTGGATGCATCCCATTCCCTCTCTAGGATTCAGGGCTAGTGCCTTGGGACCTGTCAATCTCTCAGGACTGCAAAGATTTAAAGTTTCTCGGGCTGGAAGCTTTGAGAGACTGGCTCTACAGAACTGACAACACAGCAGACTAAGCCAAGAAATCTCAAATCTGCTGACCTGGATCTCTCTCTCTGATGCTGCAAGGACTAGAAAAACCCTTTAAAAGGTCTTCATCAGTTCTAGCATAAAGAGAAAAATTTTCATCTTATGAGAAAAGGTCATGAGTCCCTATTCTCAGCTTCTTGGGGTCAAAGATCCTATATGAATATTAAAGTTAAGAAAATATAGAGGAGGTGAAATGGGCATGTAATGCAAGAGCCATGTGAGATCAGCAAAGCTATGCCTTTGTAAAAATACATTTATAAAACAAATATGTGTGCACTGTGAATTTTACCTGACAGCTACTAATAGCAGGTAAAAGGATTCTCAGTAGTTGTCTAATCTTTCACTTATCTCACTAAGAGTATTCCTGCTTGTGTTGTACAGATCCCAAATGTAAAATCAGACTCCAAGGAAAGTGCTCCAGAAGGTACTGAGACCGTCCGTGGTGCTGTGGCACTGATATATTTCATGGAAAATGTTGTGATGGATTACCTGTACTCTGTATGTTTTTATGTTGTAAATTGAATTTTCTACCTGGACTACACCTCCCATGCTGCAATAGGGTCTCATCATTCAGAGAGAAAAAACAATAAAGCATCATGCAAGACATCTGACCAAGAGATCTAGTCACTAAAGAAATATGTGAGAATGAAACCATGAAATAACCAGTGCTGTAAAGATATTACTGCAGCTTTCACAACCAGAGGCTCCTGGGTCCAGCTGCTCCTCTCTTCCCCTGCTACAAAAAACCCCACCAAAGAATCCCTAGAAAACCCAAAACAAAAAATTCCCCCACACAGACCCTTATATGTGTAAATAATGCTACTGAAATCAAGAGAGCAGGCATATCTCTATTAATGTGACTGCCAAATCAAGTTCTCAGCCAGTCAGCACGTAAAATAAAGACATATGGAATTAAATTCATTGTGTTCAATCAGTAAAAAGTGAACTCAAATTAATTATGCAAACTTTAAAAAACACATTTAGGGATATGATTTGTTCAGAGAGGTACATTTTGCACACTACCTGAATCTAGCTGAGAGAACACATAAAACATTCATTTCATTTTCTGGTATGTGCTTGTTTAGTACAATACACTCAGCCATAATGATGTAGCTAACAATTTTATGGTCTTGTATGATTCATGCTGCAAAGGATACCATGCCACGCTGAAACCTTTTTATTATCAATCACTGGGAAACACAAGCTTGAAGACTGGCATTAATTAAGAGGGTAAGGATTTACAAATGCTTCTGCTTCATTCTCTAAATATAAATATTCATGGTAGTATCTATGGATCACTTTTTGAAGTAAAAATTGATCTTGGAAAATAAGAAGTTGTAAAGGCAATAGAAGCATAATTATGAAAGGCTGTCTTCAAATCTTACAACTGGAACACTTTATGACAATAATTCTCTCCTTTTTGTAAAAACAAAAATATTGGAATAATTATGAAAATATAACAAAGGTGACCGTGAATTTAGATTCCTTGTTAAAATCAGTTTTTAAAATGAAAAGGATTACATTTCTATTTACTTTCTTCTTTTTCTTTACAAGTTGTTTCTCTCTGGATCCTTTGTGTCTGTTTCTCAGGAGGGCTGTTAGACATGCACCTCTCATACACACCTTTACATTTCCATTTCCTTGTGTTCATGCCAATATTGCTGCCACTTCTGTCTGTACATCTTCCTGACCAAATCTCACAGGTTTTCCACATGTACTCGAAACTGGGCCTTAGCCATAAATAAAGTAGCTCTTTTGCATTTGTATTTATATTCCTAATTTCTCTTTGTAGAAGTAATTATGGTAAATGTATGCCCATTACGCACACATTAAAAAAAAGATGCATAACTGAATGTACCTGCTTGATAACCCACTACTTTTTAATATTTTTATTATTCCAAAGAACACTAAGTAATACATACATGAAAAAAATTACATATGTAGTAATAATAAACTCAGAAGGATTGGTTCCACCTCACTTAAGATATGGAAAATAATTCATTTATTAGAAACAGACTGAATACTGCAAATAAAAAGACTGGCAGCAACTAGTGATGCCTGTGGTGAGGAACTCATTCCTGCAAAGAGTCTATACCTCATTAGCCTGAGGTAAGACAAACACTTGGCTAACTACAGATGTGAAGAAAGTACAGAAATTCAAGGTTTTTCCTAGCTTTAAACACAAAAACAAAACTAGGTTTCAACTGCAATATTTTCTAGGTCATCAAGAAACAGATGTTTTTCATTTAACAATTCTGTAAGTAAATAAAAGAGCTCCTGGTGATAAACACTCAGGCAAAATGACTGAAAACAGTGTCTCCTCAACTGTCCTGAAGGTAAGGGAACAATCTGAACTTGCCCACACTTGCCATCTCCAAGTTTAAAATCTGCCAGCTAACAGCTGGCAAAGAACATTGATAAAAACCAAACCAAATTGACTTCTTAGTTACTTTGATTTTTTCCCCCTCTTTTAATGTTGCTGACAAGATTAGTAGATGATGCAAAAATATCTGTCTCTTCAAACCCCTTGCTGATCTATTTTGTCTTTATTATTTTGTTCTAACAAGCATGACCCAGCTTCTGGAATTCATCAGCCTAAAACACCATTTAGTATCTTCTATTTTCAGACCAGCACTTATTAACCTAAACCATTCAGTGAATAATGCCTATGCCTGTACAGAGTGTGATTAAATACAACTATATTCAGTGCTTTCATGTATGAATCCTGCTTGGGAGAAAAATTGCCATGCTGCTGGACAGCATATTTGAATATTCTTCCCTATCACAATTATTTATTATTTCTATTAGCTAATGTTGTTTTACTCCTAATTATGGGTAATTAGATGATGAGTTGTCAGCACAATCCATTCACTTAGAAGCTTCTACATTTAATTAACTCAAGATGGTTTTGAACATTTAAATGTCAAAAAAACATTTAGAAAACAGAACATTAATATGTTGTTCATTGAACCATACATTATACAATGTGACTTAAAGAACCAAAGGTTTTGGTGTGATGACAGGTCTCAAATTCTGCTTGTAGAGGGTCCAAATTTGATGTGGATTTTGACAGCTTTACTACAATGGCTTCAGGCTTAGCAGGTCACCTGTTAGAGAACTTCAGTGCTGACCTGAGAATACCAACTGCTGCAGGAATTGGTGGATAATGGAAAAACACCCTTCCCAAAACCAGCATCTAGGAAAGCTGCAACGTCAACCTCCATCCATTTCAATGGGTTCAGCATGGGGATGGCTCCTCTCAACAGAAAATGGAAAGAAAAGGTAAAATCAGACCCATCATCAACCAAAGAAGGGCTCTAGACAGAGGAAGGTGCAAGATGGCAAGGCCTTCACATCCATATTTGTTCTGGACTATGTGATAAGAGACAATAAATGCACTGACTTCTGTTGCTTTTTAACCCATTCTGCAAAAGGATAATCAAAGCAAATCAGGAGAAGACTGATGGGAAGTTTCAGAGAAAGAAAGAATCTGCCCCATCCATAGACTTGTATTTAATGTTACTATTGCTGAAAAAGCACCTCTGAAAGCCTGAAAAACTGTTATAACAGCTGAAACTCTTTGATATTTACAGTGAAGTTCATTGTTCTGTTTGAATATATCTTTCCAAAATAATCATTAAGCCACCAACTGACCATCCTAACAGTAAAGTTTCCTCTTTAACATATGAAATCATAACATGATCTTACAAAGCTTAGCAGCTACTGAACATGTTAATGGAGTTTTCTATTCCTGTCAACAGTCTCAGTCTCTCTCCTCAAGGATGTACAATTGCAGTGGAAGAAGTGGTGAAGGATGCCAGACCAGCCAGCAAGGACACCACGCACGGACACCGTATTGTTCATGAAGAATAGATATAATCAGGGATCTGGTGCTGGGGGCCCTTATGAGCTCTCCTGGAGGTGAACAGAGAAAGGGTGGGAGAAGAGCTCATGACCCATCATGGTTTTGAAAACACACCTGGGAATATCTTCCTTTCCTGTGACTACACCAAGCTTGCAACATACCGAGCCCAGGCTGGCAAATTCTAAGAGTTAATCCTTATTCCCACAGTGATCACATGTAAGGGTTTTCATATCAGAAAACCTGCCAGAGGGCAGCTGAGATGTTTGAGATAATATCTGATGAGGATTCATGTTTTCCTCTTATCATCAGGACTTTGGAAGGAGGCTTGGAAAGGCTTGAGAGCTTCAAGCCTTGCTCAAAGCCAGCTAGATCACTGGACAAAGGCAGATTATTGCCCTGTGAGTTTCAAGGCTACATATTTAAAAATAATGTCTTAAAAGCTGCCTTTTTCCAGCCTAAAAACTATAATTGTAAATTTCTCTGCTGAAGATTCAGAGTTGATGGAATCCACCCTGCTCTAGAAAAATTTCAAACTGTTCTCCAGAGTCAGAATTTCTGGCTTTGGGAAATGGCTTGGTGGCAGAATCTAATCTACGGTCATCTTTCAGTCAATACATGCATTTGCTTAAATTTCTTACAAAATCCCTATGGCCATCCAGACTCAGCTTTACAATGCTGAACAAAGCAGCAAAACAAAAAAACAAGTCACCACGTATATTTCCAGCACTAAGTCAAGTCATACATATTTCAATTCACATGGCGTTTGCTCTTTCACATCTCTGAAAGTTACCCTGCTTTTCACTCTGGCAAGCTGTCACTGTTTCTAGTAACACATTTTTGTTTCAATGTTGGGAGACTTTTCATTACCTTCTGTATCAGAAGAACTGTTTTCCACAGTACATATCCCAAAGGCCCAAGTGAAAGAATGCTGCCTGCTTGCTTTAGTACCAAAGCCAGAACTTGAGAGTCAGCACAAATGACAATAAAAAGAAATTACTGAGAATTTGGGGGTGTCTCATACCAAGTAGACAGAATAACTTCAAGGCCTATAAAATAAACACAATTTCCTTCTGTTGTACAGTAGGCATTATTTATTACCAGTATGGTTTTGTTGTGGCTGTGCTGTGTTTTGGTACTCAGCATCAACAACATGACAGAAATGTTTCAGCCTTTCTATTCTCTTTCTACAAATGCGAATGTAACAGTAAAGCCAAATGACAGGTACTCCCACACTTGCTGGTATTCCATCAGTCAGGCACAGTTAGAACAGCATGGGGCCCAGATGAAGCTGCATAAGCCAGCACCTATTAGCTGCTTCCTTTGATTTTCCTGCTACTGTTCAGACCCAGGGCAGGATGTTGCAAAGGATAAGCAGCACTAAAAACAGACAAAAAATTTATTATCCCAAACAAAGGTCAATAAGGTACTCTGAAGACCTCTTCTGTTTCACTTTCTGGTTTTTGGAAAAAACTGTCCTGTCAAGATCTCAATGGTTTCTGTGAGCCTGAAAGATAATTCAAGATCTCTGTATAGTTTGAGAAAGTTTTTAAAAATGCAGCATTTTGAAGCCTCTCATACAAGACTGAAAGGTATAAAAGCAAAGTAATCATGATGAATGCCTTTTCCTGCTCTTGTTCTTTTTCTCTCCATTCCTAAATTCCTTTCTATTACCAACCACAAGACATGATTTTCAAAATAATTTTACAAAGTTAGTGTTGGGCTGTGGCAGGACTGGGGATGCTACTTCCTCAAACTAACAATTCTTTACATATTATTTTCAGCCCTTAAGAGTGTCCAGAATGAGCTGGGGCAGTGAGATCAGTTTATGGCTATTATGTTCTTGACTGTGCATTTCTTTTCCTCATGATAGTTACGTTACAGACTCTTACATGCAAACCCACTATTTTTCAAATGAATGAATTCAGAAAGTTAAAATGCATGTCCTACAGGCTAGGAGTGAATTTGTACACTTATACATGAACACAAACAGAGGAAGTTTTGGGCAACTCAGTGGAGTTTCTGGCCGTGTGCTCTTTGAAGTTTTATGCTGTATAGTTGGACATGCCAAAAGCTGAACCTTCGGTAAGACTGAAATAAATTAAAAATAAATGCAGAAATTCTCAGAGGTTGATATGTGACTTGGAGAGCCTTAAATGGCCAATGAATTTCAGCTTGCAGAGTCACTATGCCATAATTGCACGGTTATGAACTTTTATTAGTTGATTGCTCCCTTCCAACCTGCCCATTTTTTAAATCATCACAGGCCTTTCTCCACTCACACTGAAGCCAAAGGCTGTGTTCCAACTGCTGCTCCTGGCACATGGGGCAGGACTGCAACCCACAGTGCACACTGCAAGCAGGGGAAAGGTCTGTGAAGAAAGGAGTCATGCTGCTTCCACTGAAAAGTCCATGCCTAAAATAGTCTTTTTTTTCATTGGGGATGTTCTGGATGCTAATATATTTCCTAAGTGGGTTTTCTGGAAACTGCATAGAGAATTACTAGTGGATTGATTTCCCAACCACAAAACAAACAAACAAAAAAAAACCAACCAAAAAATCAGCCTATATCTGAGCTGGTCACAATGGCGGCAGGTTTGACAGAGTCAGCGTAAGGCAGAAAATCCCCTTCATCAATTTTGAGGCATGTTTGGACGGCTTTGAATGTGTTTCTCTAGCCAATATATTTGACTGAAATAATCCTTCAGGCAGGCAACAATTTCTCTTCCATAAGAGAGACATAGAGTCGTGATCTTGACTAAAATATTTTCAATCTTTCAGAATATAACCACATGCATAAGTAACAACTGGGATACGTTTTCGCATTTCCCTCATCTCAGTGAAGTATATATATATGAGTGGCATCAAAGTACTGGATATTTCTGCTCTGCAATACTTATGTAAATCGTCACTATTTTGGACACAGTTCTCTGTTAGCACCAACATCTGTGGCTTGCAAAAGGCATTATTCTACACTTATGCTTGGCATTCCTACTGGAATTATAATTCTGAGAAATCATCACAGCCATCTAAAGGGGCCTGTGCATGAAGTTCCTGCTCCCTTAAACACTGCTTAAGCCAGAATGACTAATGGTCTTTTTCAAGGATGACTAGATTTATATATCTTCCCCATGGACTCAATGCTCCCATGCAGCCAAGGAACCTTTTATTAAAATGCTAGCAGTATAATTACATTTTACTCTCAATAACTGCAGACCAAAGCTTTCTACAGAGTAGAATACTTCCCAGCAGATCAAACTGCAAAAACAGCAAACCAGGAATGACTGAGAATCACACTGATCTCACAGAAAACTGGCACTGCATTTCCAAAAATAAATTCCAGTTCCAACCCTTTCATTCCCACAATCAAATACAGGTGCAGCTGTACAACAGTAATCAATGGCGGATAGAGACAGATGTGCAACTATCCAATTTGCAAACAAAGAACGCACATGTCAGTAGCATGGACGACCACATCTTCACTTCAAAGAGTTTAGGACTGGATTTTGGCAGGCAAAAACATACATGTGTTTGGGAGGCTCAACAGTGCAAGAAACGATCATATGCTCACTAATCAAAATCCAGCGGAGGCCTTCTTTGACAATTTGGCCCTAAATATTAAGCAGTGCCTGGGGGCTGATTAAAATTGACCTCTCCAGGGCATAGATCATGCAACACTAAGAAAACAAGCTGAAGAAACAGAAGCAAAGACTGCTGTTCTCTGCATCTTTATTGGTATGAAAACTCTTAAGACGCCAAACAAGGGGGGTGTTCAGGGGGAGACATTAATATCTGAGGAGGGAGATCAAAAGCAGTTAACGTTCCTGGCACTGCATTGTGGCCTGTGTATCTTTATACTCTTAAAACTTACAGTTAAAAAAAAAAAAGGGGAAAAAAGAAAAAGGAAAAAAGAAAAAGAAACATTTCTTTGTTAAATCAAATATTGCCACATGTTACTTATTTTAAGTTTGCTGTCCTAGGATCCAACTTAATTTAGTCTGCATTGAACATTTCTGATCTGAACATTTAATGTGGCAATGTTTTGCTCTGCCAGGAATATTATCTGAATGTTAAACATGAACTCAATTTACCCATCAGAATATGGCAAGCATGATACCAAAGGTCACTTTGTTTATATTGTCCTCCAACTCCATAACTTACGGCCTGTTTCTTTCATCTTCAAACCTCAGAACACTCAACATTATTGGATGTTACAGTGTGGGTAAGAGAACTGGATTCTTTTTTTTTTTCAAGTCTTTTTATTTAGAACCAGAGGGAAGGAAACAGGCTTGTTCAGCAGCAAGGAAAAGCAGAGAAACATGCATTAACACATCTGCTCCATTATGAACTGGTAACAGATATGTAAGATAAGGTTGCCCTGAGATGGAGGATGCATAAGAAGCTGTGTGCATTACATCTTAATGCTCAAAATGCAATTATAGCTTTTTGATTCTCTAAGCAGTTGCTGATCTCAGCCACATCAGAATAAAACCACAACCACCACATACACATTTTTCATGCCAAACATGGCCACAAAGTCTTTGCATAACCCATGGACCAAATTCCGATATTAATTACACTGGCAGAACTTTGCAGTAGTACCCCATTCATGTGCAGCTCTGCTGTTCAAAACCGTATCTACAACAGCAAGATTAGATTAGAAACTGATACCTATTTTTCAGAAAGCATCATACATTGCTCATATTACTAGTCAAGATGTTTCCAACACTGAAAATGCTTGTCTCTCCTCCCCTCAACATCCAAAGGCTGCTTGAACCAAAAAGAATAGAACCATTAAAATGCGTAAGCAGGTAGATGAAAGAAATGCGAACAGAAATATCCATTTCAAAATAACCCAAACCACTGTCTTTCTGAAGTGGCAGACACATATTTCCATTCTTTACTATTTGTTACTCCTTCTAAAGAAATATTAGGGTTCACCCTGCTTGCTGATAACTCATTTTATCACTTAATGAATTCAGATATGAAATTTTCTTTCACTTTATTAAAGAGTCATTTCCCTGCTATTATATTGAATTGCTAGCACTTTCACACAGTCACATATCAGATATCAGAAAAGAAATATCCATCTGCTAATGCACTATCAATAAAATCTGAAGAAACAAAACTGATTATTGGTACCCAGGCTTTTCAAATCCAGGCCATAGAATCATTCAATATGGTATTGATAATTCCCATCAAAACACTCCTCTGTGCACTACAAATGTGAGACTGAAGAAAAAGAAATGTTTCAAACTTTATCAGAAGGAGCACCTTTACAGAAAACCCTGAGCAAAGCACCCTAATTCCCAAGGGAGCACCCAGAAATGCTGCACTGAGAGATGGCTGAACAGGTAACATGATGCAGACTTTCAGATGATCAAGTGGACTAAATCCAGTTCCGGGTGCACTTTTGGTGACCCAAAACTCTCAGCCCCCCATCTGAGTGTCAGGCTGAACCAGCGAGGCATTCTCACGACAGTGGAATTCCTTAAAACTTGCAGCTCTAAAAATTGGTGTTATTTGGGGATTGACGGCAAGCTGGCCAAAAGCATCAGGCATTGGACTAACTCTGCTTTCATAATCTTAGCTCTGATTTTAGTGACAGCAGAAACAAACCTTAATCCCCCTCAAAGAGTACTCCGCTGATGGCAATTTAAAACATCAAGGCTGCATTTTAAGTGCCTGTGTTAGTAGAGCCCATAGTTATATTTCTCCACAATCACATTTTATGCAAGTAGTTAGTGACCTCAGCAGTTTGTTCTATTCAAAGGCCTCCATTTTTAAAATTTTACAGATAGAGCACCTTAAGTCTAATAATTACAAAGATTTTTTTTTCAGTGACAGACAGACATATACACAAGTGTGTTAATTGACAGAGTACCTTACCTCCATAATGTATTCTTATGTTTTATATACAGGTAAGCTTCAAGAGTGCATTTCTTAATCCAATGAAATATTTATCAGATCTGAGATCTAAAGTGTACATATTCAATTTTTTATGCACACCTTTACATGATTCATGAAATTCACCCATAATGTGAGTTCTTTTCATTAAATTTTGTTTTTATGTATCATTGTTACCTTTTTTTTTACAACTAGATTTATATTGAACTGACAAATATCATTCAGGTATCTTTGAACAAAGTAGCTCTTACCTTTTGATAGAAATCATGAAGCTCTAGCTCCTGAGGTAGGTTTCTCTGTAAATAAACAAATGAAAAAAAAAGAACTAAATTCAGGATAATGCTAAATTTGCTGTGAAAACCATTGTGTTACATTATATGAGTTAGTTTCTTTATTAAAGGTTATGAATATGTTCAGAGATGGCCACTACTACATTGAATAACACTGATTAAAAGGAATATTCTGAATGCATATAGAAATACACCATCACACTTAACCCAAAATGGATTTTGGACTGAAGATTGTTTGGTTTCTCAATCAAATTTGCACTCTCATACAACTTAAAGGGCAGCTGGGTTTTCAATTAAAATCAAACTCCTGTAAACCAAAATTTAGTCTTGCATTACAGGTACAAGGGAGTATAACTTCCTGGTGAGAAATAGTTTGACTGCTGAAATATATATATTGGGGTTTGTGTGATTGCTTTGTAACCCTTTTACTGAGCACAGCACGGAGGGTGGGCACTTGGGCACTGGAGCACGGTCTGTGAGCTCTCCTACTGCAGCAGCAGTAACTGGTCCAAAGCTTGAGCAGTTTGTTTTGGGTGACCTTTGCCTCCACATCCTTCTGTGCTGCTCAGGGCCTCCAAGCAGCACTCGATGAGGGTGCTGTGAAGTGCCCCCCATCACTCAACAAATACTCCTTTGGCTGCCACAGGAAAGAGCTACCCATCACTTTGTAAAACTGGGCTTGATTTGAAAGTCACACAGGAATACATTTTATTCCTCTAGAAACCAGGTAAATGTCACAACACACTGATACCCTGCAAGCCAGATACAAAGACATGTCACAGTGTTTGGCCAGCATTCTCCAGAGTGCAGAGCATTTATTTATAGAAACTACCTAATAGACAGCTGGCATACCACCTTAGCCCTTCTGTATTGCCTTTTTTTCCTTTTTTTGGATACACGAGTTTGGGTCCTACACACTAACATATCTTTGAGGCACTCTCAACTCATACTGACTCCATAGCACACATGGGCTTGACACTTTGTATAACCTCCCCTCAAAAATGGGAGTAAAACAGAAAAGTTTACAATGTCATTTTTCAAACTCAGCTAAACAGCACAGAACTGCTGATATTACATTACAGAGTCAAAAAATCATAGGGAAAATGTTTCAGCTTTCTAAATAATTTGAGGTACAAAATTGCACTACTTAATGCTAACTGCACATTGTATTTATTTTTCTTAAGAGAAGGAATACTGTTAAGTACTAACCCCAGCTACTGACCCTTTACGTGAACTAATTCCTCAACTAACATTGGAATCACTTTTTCTTTCCCTTAATTTCAGTGGGAGGAAAAGAAAATCCAAACACCATCCCTCTTTCCTTCATCATCAAGATCAACATTTGCTCAAACACGAGTTATAGGCAGAAGACAGAATGTCTCTACTGTGAAAATGGGGATAGCAAATATTTCTCAGGCTGGAAGTTAATTGATGTTCAAAACCACCAAAAGGATTCTGGTTTTTAATACTAACTCCTGTATAAAAAAAATATTGTACACATGTGTATAATATACAATGTGTATAGCTTTATACGTTTTATATATATATGTTCCACTATATACAGTAGTTAATTGGCTGAGATCGGGATTTTATTTTTCCTTGAAAAAGTTGTTGTCACAAATACTACAAAATATTATTGTGATAATTCGAGTGACAGGGCTATCTGTGCAGTCAGCAATTTCAGCTCTGTTTATGGTTCATAACATATAGAGTATGTTGCAATTAAAATGAAACAAAAAAAGAGACTTGTTTAATAGCTAAAACCACTGTAAAAACTAAGGTCAACTACTTGAAAGAACAGAAAGTGCAAGATTAGTTTCCCTTGAAGTTTTCCTCTAGAGCCTTGTAATCTGGCATGCCAAGCAATACATTCACTTCTGAGAAACTGCTCCAAAACACCAGACTTTTCAGCTTTGGAACATCACTAAACCTTCATAAAACACAGTCCCATACTACTTTTACTTACATTGTTAAGTTAAGCATTGTTTGTAGAGATGTTTAAAAAAAAAATAAAATAACCTAATTTTTCACTGGTTTAATTTCTCCACTTGGTCAGGATTTCCCAGACTTGCCCAAAAGCTTCTTGTTATCTGTAGGAAATGACCATAAGCTTATTGGCTTTCAATGGCCAAAGGAATGCTCTCCCTCTCAGGAACATGAAATAATGTTCGGGCAGAAAGATTGTTCTGAACTTCTACTCAGAGACTAGAAAACTACATTAGTCTAGAAAAAAGCATTCCTCCAGCTGAGCATTCATGCCTGTGGCTGGACTAAACTCTTTCCCCAGTTAAATAATATCAGTGTTGATAGCTCAATCTCCAGGAAACTCTGTCATTATGCCATCAGAGAAAACCGATGTTGATTCCCCCCCGCAGATCTCATTAGTGAGGCCAAAGGTGGGAAGAGAACCTCACTTACTCTTTCAAAAGGAGAGGATCACCACAGAGGTGTCCTTTGTGTGAAAGTACAGCCTGGTGTGTAAGTCATGTTTTAGATTCATTTTAAGAAATGAACAAATCCAACTAGAGATGCTGCCACTCTCCTGCTAGTTCAAAGCAAAAAAAGCACTTAAACAATTCATGGTTTATAACAAGGCAGATCACAAAGAATAAAAGAAAATAAATGTTACATAAATCATGTAATCTCTTTCCCAATGCAGTTCATTAACAGCTTCAAAAATAAATCAAAATAACATTGCCAAAAAAAAAAAGAAGAAAGCTGAGATAATTAGATCTGTACAGTGAATTTTTTGTGCTAGCATTCCAAGATATCTTGAAAAGCACACCAACACATTTCTGGCTAAAAGCATTACTAGAAAGAATCCTTTCCTTTGAAAAATGGCTTTGTGTAAAAGTAGTCCATCCAGAGCGGCTCCAAACACCGTTCCATGCTGCATGTTGTCTTTCCCAATTCTAAGACCAAATGTTCAAACTAAGTATCCTGAGTAACAAATCAGAAGAGCTGAGCGTCTGAAGTGACCAGGGCACAGAACCTGTGGGCAGGCCGCATTCCTTTCACAGCAGCCCAGGAAGGCAGAGAGCACAGATTTTCTGCTTTCACTTATCCTGAAGAAGGGAACTGTGCAGCAAGTGAAACCTGCTGGACTCAACACTTACAGCCCTGGAGATTACAGATCTGCTTTGGGGCTTTTGTACTTTAAAGTCATAGCAGATTCTTACAAGTTCAGTAGAGCTGTGAGGAAGAGAAGCTTAGATATGCCTCAATGAGCAGCTACACACTTTAGCAAGTTGCTACATCCTGTGCACTATATAATATTTATATATCTTAGCATTTTTTAACTTCTCAGAAATTTCTACCAATGAAATTTTTACCAATTTTCCTGCGCCTGCCCAAACCTTCTTTGATATTTAGCTGCAAAAAGACCTTTTTTTTTCTTGATAGGTACCAGCATAGTCTATGAAAACTATCATTCCCAGGACATGAGGCAGTTTTAAAAATCTTCACAACATCAGCTCAATTTTGATATGCTGGAGAGAAAGTTAGAAGTCATGGCGCAGAATCTGGACTAACACATCAAGCCATGGGTTCAGGAACTTCTCCGAGACCACTTGAAAATCCCACATACTTTTGTCTACCTTGTCTGTGAGATGAGATGACACCACTGCAATTTCACAAAACTAAAGGAATGGTGAAATACTACAAAAATGGGATGTCTGGTGAATATATAACATTCACATGTGATATAAAATAGTAAGAAAATATAGTATGCAAAAAAATATGCAAAAACAAGCAACAGAACAACCATAGCCAGGCAAGCAGAAACAGCTGGAAAATGCTATTCAGAGACTAGAAAAGGCATCAATAAGCTCTCCCTGGAGAGGGAGCCTATAAACATTATTACAAGACTTCCTTTGGGGAAAAGCTAGCAGATAGGCAAACAAAACCAAAATGAGTTAATCAACTCCAAAAAACCACTAAAAATACTTGAACAAGTTAAAGATGCAAAGTCCTCCACTGAAACCTATTAATGGTTCTACAGAGTCTCCAAAAACACAACCCAGATATAGTCTCTGGAACAAGATATTTTATAGTTCAAGGTGATTAAAAGAACCTACCTTTGTCATGTATAGTCTCAGAGCATGCAAGAAAATACTGTGCTGGAAATAAAGCACCAGTAGTGCCAAATGAAGCCAAAACCCAGCAGGAATGGCAGAGCTGACTCTCGTGTGTCCTGCTTTCCTGTACTTGGCCTCATGCTTTGTTGGTTGCATTTGTACATTGTAAAATTCTGAGCAACTTCAGTTGCTCTTTACTTTCACAAAATAATTAAAGTTTGTACTTTTCAGACATCGAGTGTTACAGAATAAAGCTGGCATGAAAGAAGGACAAATAATACCAGAATCAATAATTTCGAAACAGCAGACTTGCAAGAGTTGCCATTGAAGGACTGGGTAAGGCCTTGCTCACAAGTACTCAGCTGCCTGCATCCCTCTCTGAAAGGATTCACTAACTGGGTATCACTGTGTAAGCAGTAATTATTACTCTCTTGGGTTTGAATCTAACCAAAGAGCAGAAAAAACACCATGTGATCAAGACAACCAACCAGTCATGGGCAAGAACCACCCATTAAATAATATTTATAGTAATTCATTAATAATCCACAGGTTGAACTTTGTTCTCTAATTATATTGGAAATACAGAATCATGAATGCAACTGTAGAAATCAGAATGATGTATGAAGATGGAAAAATGCTAGATCCATCATATAAATCACATACAATACATAAACTGACTATCATGACTTACAACCCTATATTTAGCAGCTAAAACTATTGCTCTTAACTTGCTTTGCACTTGCTCTTATGAGAAAAAATAGTCTCACAACACTTTTGTACATTCTTTAGTTTTACAGACTAAAGTGAGACAGATGATACAATTTCCTCAAGGAAAACACAACAGTGGAGCCAGAGACGAACTCGGATGTCTTAATTTTCAATACAGGAATTATTCCAGACTTCATTCCTTCATTTAGTGTTGAAAATAGATGTTACAAAAGTAATTTACACTGCTTTAGGTTTATTTTTTGAATTTCAGTGGAATGATCTTTTTTTAATTTGGTAAGTGAAATGAATACAATGTAATCCTTGAAATAAATCCTGCCATTGAAATTATGCTTGGAAGAAGGAACGCTAGCCTGGTATTTGCACAGGAAAAGAACTCAAATTTCAAAATAGCAAAATTTCAGCAAAGTAAATTGGAAGAGTTCAACCAGTCAAATTTTCTGTTTGAAAGATCAGTTTTGAACCTCTGACTTTCCTCAAAGTATGCAGAAGGAACATGTTTTCAAGAATAGTCTTGCCCATTATGGACGTACAAATACTTAAATGTCTTTTAACAAAAGTTTAGGCAGCAAAGTTACTAAAGAAGCTGTGCATCCTCATCTCCAAAAATGCACAGTGTTGCTAAGAGAGATAGCTGGTGGCTTTTTCACAATTATTAACTTTTGGGAAAAGGGGAATAAAGAGCAAGTCTCATTAGCTACTCACAAAAAAACCCCAAGCAAATAAAAAACCAAAAAACCCCCACAAATTTTCCAATAGTATGGATACCTTTAAATGTTTAATTTCTGCTCAGTGCATGGGTTACTGGTTACAAAAGCACAGGAACAAGCGCGTGATCACCCCAAAACAATGCCTACTGTGACAACACCTGAGAAAGGAGGCAGGAGGAGCTGGGAAACGCAACGTTGTCCTCGCCAGAAGCAGCTCCACAGAAACAGCCAGGGACAAGCTCCCTGCCCTTCTGCTCCCCTGACTCTGGGCACAGCAAAGCACCCTTCCACCTCTCTGCTAATCCAAACAGAATTCCAGGTCTACAACGTGAACTTATTCCCCATTTTAAAAGGCTTTTTGTGGTTAAAGGAGATATATAACCAGGATGACAATCCACAAGACAGCATGAATTTATGAAGGCAGAATTACTGAGTCAGGGCAAGAAAACATCTTTTGGAATTGCCTCGGATTCTAATATTTTTCCTCAATAACTTTGCCCAGCAATAATAGAGAAAAAAACAGCCACAGTGGTTTCTGGGTGGCTAAAGTGGTTATATCCCAGGCATAAAATACCAAACAAAACTATCTTTTAATACAAAACTTTCTTTCAAATGTAAAATTGATACCTTTTTCTGGTTTATGGATAATTTAGCTTGATTACTATAATTGTCAGAAAAATGCTGAAATATAACTCTCTTCTTCTTTAAACAAAGATTGTCTTACAGGCTTGGGATCAGTCCATTGACTCTTTTGCATTGGTTGAATAATTCAGAGGGTAAAGTTTTAAAGGGACACAGAAATTTGCCTGTCCTGACCCCCTAATCAGTGTAGAAGGAACATGACATTCCCTGTGACTGCTTAGCACCGGCAAGGCAAAATGAGCAAAAAGCCAACAGTTCCCAAAGCATTTCCCAGCTGAGGGAGGGAGGCTGGACCCTGGCTGCAGGTGCAGAAGAAGACACTGAGACTTTTTGGAGGTGTAGGGAGTGCAGGACACCATGCTGCCCCAGCCAGTTGGCAGCCGGCTGCCTCCAGCCACACTCAAGTCAAAATGGCTCAAGCCAGCTCCACTTCACTGCTCCCTTGCTCACCACTCCCAAGCATGGCTAGAACAGTTTAAGGCACAATTTTATCTGCATGGTTGCTTCCCAGAGAAAACTAATTCTCAGTCTGGTTCCTTGAAAACATATGCAAGACCCCAAGACAAAAGATACTGACACTTTTCACTGCCATGATGCTGACTTCAATAGCTTAAGTGGCTCCCACCAAAACATTGACAGCATCAAATGCTGTAACTGACAAATGCATTCCCTGCTGAAATTAGATCATCTAGTAAACAGACAGACCATACATACTCAGCTCTAATTTTCTAGATTTAGAGTCCCTTTATAACTAAAAGCAAACTGTCTCTTTCTCTCTGAAGTACTGGAGAAACCAGCTGAAGTTTTATCTTATTGCAACCACCTCCTTATAAGTAATGAGCTACTATATCATTTTTAAATTGCTGTAGTAAGTCACTGTCTGAAGGGGATTGCCCATCTCTGGTTCTTATTTCATACACTGATGACTGAGATACTGTCTTTGGGTTTTTTATTGTTAGTTTCAGCTGGTGCAAAACTGACCTCCTTGAATCAAGCCAGAACACTGCTACAAGGTTGGTGCTCCTTCTCTGAGAATAAACTACTTATTCACACATTTCACAGTCTAGCACAGGCTTCCCCCAGTTTCTCAGTACCAAATGAGAGATGTCATCACCTAACAGCCGGCAAATTGCACCTTTTGCTAAATTAAGCTTGGAAAAAAATTAATTTGACTTCTTCTGTAGCTTTTACCTCTTCAGTTTACTTAATGTGGACACAAGGTTAGAGCCTCAACAGCAAAACTGGAAACTGAGTTAGGAAAAAATGGAGCAGAAATTGGGGTGTACAGTGTGTTTGGGGGATGTTATTTAAATTCCAACTAAAACTAAAGATTGCTAAAATGCACCTGACAATATTCAGTCAAAAAACAACTGAGAAATTAATAATGAAAATCCTGCATAGCCTTGGCCTCTATTTACTTGGAGACTCACAGGCCGTTCCTTTCTGCATCACAATATTCCCTATAAGCTTTTCTTTAGTACTTTGCACTATGGCCAACTCAGAGAGGGACTACAAAAACTTGCTGCAAGCATTTAAAAACTGAGAAAATTCCTTGGCATTAATGATATAGGCCTTTATAACCCCTTTTTAGGGCTTTTCTGTTGTTTTTGTGTGTGTTTTCAAAACTCAAGCTCTATTTCAACAGTCAGGTCAAACATGGAATTTCACAGCATATGTTTTGCATGCTCTCATTCATCTGTTCACCCTAACAGCTTCTCAGTTTCCATCACTCAGAGTAAAATATTTCATCTCCCTTAAAGCTTAAATAGCAATAGAAATATCATTAAAACACCAGCAAAGTCTTGCTCAGAAATACAGTGACAGACCACATCTGGCATTTCTACTGTTGTATAACTGCTTTGTTCAGAATGCTTTACACATATTGGAATTTATAAGAATCTCTTCTAGTGAATAATTTGTCCTAATTTGCTTGGAATATGCAATACCTATTAGTTATAGATTATACTTTTCTTTTTTTCTCGCTCTCCAATGATGTTTAATGTTTCAGTTTTATGAAGCCTGAGATTAAAAAAAAATCCAGTCCTAGAAACAAGCAGAATTTACAGTCTATTAAGATTCCACGCACAATAATCTTAGCAGTTCATATTACATACAGAAGAGATGAGTTGTAATGTAACTTTCATTAAAAAAAACCAAAAACACAACAAACACACAAAACAAACAAAAACAACCACAAAACACATAAGTGATCAAAAGCAAAAAACTCTATTATGAATAAACTGGTGAGATTGTTTTATGTGAAATCTGATAGAGAATTTGTTACAAGGGGCTCTTCGGTTTGGAGTGTACGCAACTTAATACTGGTAGAACTATTTTCCACTTAATGCTCTTAAGGATAAAACAAGCTCCCTTCATAGCTTGTCTGCATGTTGGCAGATGTCTGTTGTTAACAAGGAGTCTTGCACACTCTATTCTCTCCTGGAGTTTTAATTTTGTTCTTTTATTTCGTTGTCAGTTCCTTTTATCTACAATGAAAGTCACGCATCCTGAAAGCAGAGTTCCTTGTGCACATGGAATACCTGTCTTTAACATTACCATATATACGTGCACATATGTTTTCTAATTCTAAGCAAAAAAAAAATCAAGGAATAATCTTTGGGCATATATTATTTACCAGAATTTGGATTTCAATCTTCACTCACTGCTGCAAAATGGTCCTAAACAACCTTTGATCTCCCAGTTCCACACACCTCATTTTACACGTGAGACCTTCTCATGCAAGGCAATGCTTAAGGCTTTGTCAGTTCTCAGGTCTCTGCCCCGTCAGTACAGACCGTGCTCGTGGTGTACAAGCGACACCACTCATCCCTGGGATACCACCACAGAGGCTGCCTTTTGTGCATTACATAACCATTATTTAGCAGTTAAAATGAAAGTGCACGTCAGAGAAGCGTTAAGAGTGGATTTCTGGTTTATACATACATTAGCGAATCTTCAGAGGCTACCTGGCTAATTGAATACCATCATAATTCCCCTGCACCAAGCCTGTGGAATGAACTGCCATTCAAACACAGAATGGAAACAGAGACTGCAATATGGCAAATTTAATACAAAGACTTTTAACAGTGATTGCCAGAGGAGCTCTCAAAATTAATCACTTTCAGACAGAACAATGTTGCTAATTCCTATTTAAGTCTGAAATATTTAACATACTGATCTTCTCAGAATGTAGTTCAAAGAGCACACTCCTCCTCTTCAGAGGCAACTAGGGACCAAGCTTCTTTAATAGGATTGCAAGAGCCCCAGAGTGGCTCTGCAGTAGCTTATAAAGATGGTGGGTTAGCCGGCTTACTGGGATATTTACTGCATCAGTTTAGTTCAGCAATAATATTTAAAGAAAAACAAGCCAAAATGAGGGATCAGCAATGGTCCCCTTTTCTGCAGATCAGCAGGGACCAGCAGTGGCTGACGTTTGAGCAAGCCAAGAGCGAGGTCTCACCACTTGCAGAGGGTTGGGTGTACCCATCCACCTGACCTGTAAGTCAGATCTGTTTGGTTTCCCAGCATGTGCTGATCAGTTTTCACGTCAAACAGATGCACCTGTAAACTGCTTATTGTCAAGTCTCTCTCAGGCTTTGTTCCTCTTGCCAAACAAACATGCTCAGGTTGTATGATCATTGCACACCAGCTGCCACAACCTCCTGCAAGGAAAAAGACACAGATGCCAAGATCCAGGTGAACCCACCAGCTGAGTGCTATCAGCACACCAAGTACTGCTCTGAGGCCTGGCCTATCATGGAAACCTTCCCCACAAACTGGCAATGGCCTTATACATGCAAATTAAGGACACATCAAGAAAGAAACAGGTGAATAACTGATCCTTTAACCTCAGCAGCTTTTACCAATATCCATAAAGCTGAAATTTGAGAGAACAGTAGATTTGGTTAAGAGTTTTTTTAACAGAGCTACTAATCTTATTGGTTTTCAAGTGTCATGGAAATGCTCTACTCCTCCCTTTTCCAAGAAAAACTCTCAGAGAGCTCGATGTGAGGCCCAAAGATTGCCATTTACCTCACCTGCCTTTAGACTGAGCCACATGTAGTTCATTTTATTCTACACAAGACACATGAAAATACACTAAAAGTAATCTAATTTAATTAAACCGTGGCTTAATTATATCCATTGGAGCTGAACCGTCAGATACAGTGTAAGTTTCCACAACATTTTCAAGGCTTAAAATATTATTTTTAAAGTATAATGTTTGTGCATTTACACAGCTTTTCTAACATTTATCTATAGCAGATACGGGCTTGAAATAGTTTCATTTACTTTGGTTTCATTCTGAAGCTGCATAGGATTAAAATGACATCTAAACTCAAGTGGATCTCAGGTATGCCACAAATCTCACTCATCTTCCTCTTGTGGAAGAGGATTCATGGACTTCTAGTTGACTAATAAACGCCTTGGGTGTGTAACGGCAACGTATATTGTGCACGCTGTCAAACACAGGGTGAGGTACCCTGAGCGTGCACTATGGCCACAGTGCAGTGCGGCACATGGTGCACAATTTGTAGGACCTTTGGGAGGAAGAAATCTGGGAGACAGCTGTCTGCCATTGAAGGGAACTAAATCAGGAACGTATGTTTCTCAGTTTTCATATTTTCTTTTAAATAACATCCTTAAATATTTACACACAAACATACATGAGCACACGCACACAACAAAGCCTCCAAATACACCGGCGAATGGTTCATTCACTCCTCAGTACTGTATGTCTTCCGGCATACAAAACTCCAGCTGCATAAAACAGTTTAGCAGAAGAATATATTGAAAATCAGCTTCAAAGAACACAGAAGTTAGTGTGAGTTCAGGGAACTAAATTACACAGATTCATCTTGTTGCTGTACTGCAGATTAGTTTTCATTATTTGAATCCCGCAGGCTATGGAGTGTAAGGCAGTTGTAGGTGGCTCTTGTGGAATAAAACAGTGTTTCCTCACCTCTTCCATCTATATTTGATGCCCATTTTTCAAGTAGCTACAGACTGAAACTGTATAATATATATCTACACAGCATTTTTTATTTTGCTAAGACGATGATGAAGGCAAATAGTAATTTCTTCCCTTCAGACATACCATTGGCCTATCAGAAGAAAATGCAAATGGGACTAATTCTCATTCTACACAAAGATCAATCTCTAAAACATTATCTCCTGCTCCAGACATCCACAGGCTGTAGCCACTAGGCAACATGAGAACCATTGCAGTCTTGTCTCCTCTCTGAGCAAGTATGACAAAACTACTGGGGACTCTGCTAGTTCTGCTTCCAGTTTATTGACCATACGCAAGTCACCTTTTCTGCATCCCAGTTACTTCAGTTGCAAGAACTGTTTTCATGAAATCCACCTCTGAATGGTACTTGAACTGAAACCCCAAGCTGAACTCCCAGTTGCACATTAGATACCACTTCCCTTCATGAAGACGACTCCCCACTGCCAGCAAAAAATTAATATCAAGGTTATTGTTGCATTTACTTCTCCTGAAAATTTTCAGTAAGGCTTCAGTAAAGATTCAGTAAATCTTTCATTCTTCAAAATACCTGCTGGCCAGCTTCAGGGTGGACATTTTAAACAGGACTAGATTACTTCCTTTTTATTACTTTATGCTAATGCTTTTATCATCATGTGCTAATCAACAGGAAAATATAGTTCCTGTTCTGAAGGATGTTAATATAAAAAAGTACTGATTTTATAAAACTATTCTTTTAATTATGTACTTGAAAAACTGCTTAGATACATGAAAATTAAATAGATCTAATGAAGTGGAATGGAGTGCTAAGTTTAATTAAACAAATTAAAAAATTTGCAGAAATGATATTAAGTGATCTTTGAAATGGAAATGGTGTACCGAGTTTTACACTTCATGTTAAGATTACAGCTGAGTGAGCAAAATACTCCCAAATGCATCCTGGTAAATTCTGCAGGGCCGACCAAGTACACCTCTACACATAAAATTTCTTACAAATATTTGCTCAGACGAAAAAATTGTCTTCACTTCTAACAAACATCCTAGCAAAGAGGCTTTTTCAACACCCTTTTTTCTACAAACGGGGAATTTTTACTGAATCTTAGAGAGAATAACTTTTAAAATAATCAATCTCAGCACCCATATATCTCCTGAAAACCTCAGTACTAGTGCTCTGCTTGCCCTCGTACCCCGCTGCAAAGTGCCACGCAGGTGACCTGACACAGCTCTCCAGCACTGCCCCAACACCTTCACTCACCCGGTATTTCCCCTGAACCATCTGCAACCAGAAAAATTTGCAGAAATTGTCTGGTAATTCTGAACACGTATACTCAGAGAATTCACCAACTACTGCAAAACTGGTGTGAGGCTAGAAACGAGAACATTTACAAGCTATTGTTTTACAGCATTTCTGCCTATTTTCCCCAATTCTACCTCCGCAGTCTGGGGGTTTCCACAGACAGTCCCCTGAAGGTTGTTAGGCAGTGACCTGCTCAGCACCACATGGGTACAAATAAGCCTTCTGCAGTGTAGCCCTGTAAGTTTACAGCAACTTTCAGAATTCAAGGGCTTTTCTTCCTAAACCTTCAGTTAAACACAAGAAATCCATACCTCATAAAAAAAGTTCTCTACCCATCACATCTGCTGCCGGTACAGATGATGAGCACTTACATGCAAAGAAACACCCTCACCACACCACCAGCGCTTCAGGAAGGCTCATCCCTGACCCTCCTGGCTCTCAGAGAAGGTCATTCCCCACTTCCCTGAGCCTTGTGGAGTGGCACTTGTGAGCCCGAGACAGCAAGATGCTCTCTTAGAGCTGCACACCCCAACCTGGTCTCTCCTCGATCCCGGCCGCCCATCAGCCGCCAGCGGGGCACAGGCTGCAGAAAGGCCTCGGCTCTCTGCTGCGACAGCCACATTTGGGTTCTTTTAAAGCCGTAGTCCGAAGATGTGAAACACATGCTGGACTGTCAGCCAAGCTCTACGTTGCATTTAAATCGACAGGACTCACAATTGCCCCGCCACCGTCAGGGGCGGTGAGGGCCGAGGACGGAGCGGCCGCTTTGGCACCTTCCCGCACTCGCGGCTGAAAGCTGCATATTCCCTTCCAAGAGCCTGGCTGGAAACACCAGCTGTTCCCAAACACACACAGGCCCTGCTGGTGCCCTCAGACGGTGACTGCTACACTGAGGAGTGGCCTAAGGTGAGGAGAAATTTGGCACAGTACATTGACAGTCCTAATGCAATACTACACGTGAATGGGGGCCTTTTGCTCACTGCAATGAGGCCAGCAACAAGCACAGGATAAAATGGGGGCAGGAGGCAAGGATGTCTCATGGAATCGCAGCACACTGTGCCACCAACCATGGGTGGGAAGACCAGGTCTGATTTTAAGCTAAAGCAGCACTAGAGTGAGCATGTGCTACCAACGCTGCTCTGAAACTCTGAAATTCCATTATGGACAACCTCATTGTAAAAAACACCCACTCACCTACCTCGAAACAAACCAAAACAAGGCACAAAAATAACTCTTTAAGGTGTCTGGTTGTGACTTTAAGCTTTGAGAAAAGAAGCGTCAACACCTTCTACAAGTACCTGAAATGACATTGTAAGCCAGGTGGAGGGGTCAGTCTCTTCTCTCAGGTAAGAAGTGACGGGATGAGAGGGAATAGCCTCAAGGTGCACCAGGGGAGGTTTAGATTGGATATTACGCAGAATTTATTCGCCAAAAGGATTGTCAAGCATTGGAACAGGCTGCCCCGGAAAGTGGTGGAGTGACCAACACTGGAGGGATTTAAAAGACAAGTAGATGTGGCCCTTAGGGACAGTGCTGAGCTAGCTGTCATGTTTGATGATCTTAGAGGTCTTTCATAACCAATTCTATGATTATTTCTTCTCCCTCACACTCTCAATTGCAACTAGTTTAGAAAATCAGAAAAAAAAAAAAACCACATCACCACTAAGCATAATGCCTGAAAAGCTTTCAAGAAGACTTAAAATACACATTTGTCTGTCTTCATAATGAGTTGAGCTCAGAAGTCACAGAAAGGTCATATCACAAAGGGAGTGGCTCCTGAGGCACAGGGAAACCTTTATTACTTTAACTAACCTCCTCGAGGGCAATTTCACATCCATAATACAAACTATTCAAACAATGTGCAATGAAAGCAGGTAAATGATCACCTTGTATGTGCTCAGATTTTATTTTGCTCTATTTAAAATCTGGCAGAGCTAATTCTTTAATCCAATATTTTTAATGTGCTCAGTTTTATCTGAAAGAATTTTTTTTTGTCAGCACAGCTGAATGGCACAGTAATTAATAATAATCCTAACGATGAGAGCTTGTGAAATAAATTTTTACTGAATAAGCAGAATTAAATTTCTATAGTCCTCTTCCATCTGAAAGAAATGCTTGCATGCCTCTTTAAAGTCTTATATTTAATAGATAAAATTTGACTGGTGTGTGGCTGTCTTTTTGATATATTGTCAGAAATGGGAATGATTTTGTAGTATAAGGTGTGTATTATAAATGTACAGAATTTCTAAAAAGGTTTACCACCTTCTTCCTGTTACTAGGAAATCTTATTAAGGTCTTGCATTTTATAAAATCACCTATAATGCACTTTTTTCCCCCTGTAGGTGTAGGAGAGAACAAAGCAAACTCCACTTTTTATCATCTTTGCAGAGTGCTATGTGCCTTCTTCCTTCTCACTTTTTGGTTCACAAGAGTAGTATCACCTGCTCTGTGTGCAACCTTCCCCCAGTCACGACATAACAGTCAAAATTAACAAATAATCATATTCAATGCTTTTATCCCAGGTGTTGCCAGGTTTAACACAGAGAACAGGTAGGATAATGCTTCCTGTGTATACAATCCATCCCATCCAGGAACTATAAACTCTTTTCAAAGACAGTTCAGTAATTTCAGCCCTACTTGGATGAGAGCAAAGCAGAGGAAGAAAACCAATTACCATCAGTATTTAAAAATATTTAGACTAATATAAATAGCTAATCCAGCTGCCACACAGGGTCCAACAGAAGAAAAGGCCCTCTGAATTTCAATTTTAGCACAGGGCAAGAGGCCACTCGTCCAGGTACCTCTGAGCCTGAGCACTTCGGGTGTGTTTTTGTGCTACATGGGACCATTCCAGGTGTTAGGTAGATGCTCACTGCAGGTTGTGTTACAAGAAACACCTGCAATTTTTTCCTATTTTGCACTCTGTGAACCCCTATAACAGCCAGTGAAAGAACATTCCTGTCAAATAAAGAGAGATTTTTTTTTCCCTGAGATTCTGGGAAAAAAACAAAACAACAAAACCACTACCAGAACCAGAACATGACAGGGAGAGAAGGGGAGAAAACAGTCTAAATCAATCAGAGATTAGTATCATTAATCAAGGCAAAGATGCTTCAGCCAACAACTTTGTGTTAGAAGAGAATAATAGAAAATAGTGAAGAAAAACAATTAATTTTTAGGAATTACTAGGGAAGAAGAAAACTCTGGGACAAAATCTGATAGCACTGGCTTTTTTTCTCATCACAGAACAGTTCAGTAAAAACACACAGCTCCTCCGACACCAGGACAGACGAAGGCTCCACTCAGTTAAACACATGTTAAGGAAAAGCAAGTTCTGAGACTCCATCCAGACACTTTTATTACTAGACTTCTAATTTTGATCATTTTAACCTAGGGTTTCTATTTCACTTTTTCTTAGAGCAACACCAAGTGTACACTTACTTCACCAACACAAAATGAATGAGATTCTCACAGGGCTCCAAGAGGCAGGGCATTAAGCACAAAACCCCTAATGCAGGAATATCACTAGGCCTGCTATAAAATTAAAAGGCTTGACATCACTGCTGTGCCACCTTACCAGTTTTGAATGGCTCTGAAGAGATTTTCTTCTAAGAAAGATCAAATAGAAAATAAGGTCTAAGGAGTTGGTCAGTATTCTTTAGTGCCTGCCAAAGCTTTATTTGCAGCTCTACTTTTGAAGTCACTAACCTGAGTGCTTACCACACTCAAGTGCAGCACAGATTTATAATATGTTTTTATTTAAAGAGAAGAAATAGCCTACAGTACTAGGCGTGAGATGATATATATCCTGTCTGTTCTGAAAGAACTGCTGTAGTAGACATTAAAAAGGAAGAGTGAGTTTTAAGAACACAGCTTTAGAAAAAAGATTTCACCAGCTAAACCTATTTCATCCTCACTTATATCTTATTTTTAAGAAGAGAAGACAGAATGAATTAAATTGAAAGCCATGTATTAAGTCTTTAGAATTTTCACAGAAGTTTATTGAACAAAACTCCTAAGAAGCTGCTTGCTTTTTATCCACAGAAACGTATTTATAGGAGCTGAATTCTAATAAACACAGATTGCAGTGCAAAGAAAAAAAGGTCAGCAGTGTGTGCTCAAAGCTTTATTGATGTCTTGTCAATCAATCTTTTATTTTGTTGTTTAATTTTTTTTTAAGAAAAAAATGCATGTAAGCACTTTTTCTCCTAATAGTGGATTTATTGAGCATTTCAACAAATCAGATGATAGATACAATAAGCAATGATAGCTGATTATCAACTTTGTGTTTTCAGGTCAGGTTGTAAATTGACCCTGTGTGCGCTTCTCTTCTTTCTGGGGAATAGCTAAGGCCCTTTTCAAATACAATAATTTCCAATAAACTTTTTTTCCGTGCATTCAACCTTCCAGAAGAGCAAGTTTATGGGGGAAAAAAGCAACCTTGCTAGACAAATCCATGCAGTCCCATATATTGTCTCCTTGTAAACTAGTTAAAATAATAAAGCTGACTCTTAAATCTAAGAGTGCGGAATGCAAGGGACATAAAACTTGAGAGCGTGGCCTTTAAAACCATAGTTGGTGTGAGCTCTTTAGAGCCCAGTAACAGACTTCAGCCCTGATCCTGCACACAAAAGGAAGAGCTGCAGCCCTTCTGACTCAGGTTAAGTGGTCACCCCTTCTTTCCAAGGCAAACCAGCTAACTTTCCCATCTGGCCACAGTCCTTACTCAACACGTGATTTCCCAAATTTTCCAACATCCCATTCAGTCTTGTTTTGAGACCCAGCAATCAGCAACTGCACTTAGTGATTCAGACAGGACTGCCCATGGCAGTACTATGTTATTTGGCATCTATTCATCTTGCAACTTCACCATGCTCTTTAATTTTTCATCTGGAGGTTCATATTGAGGAGAAGTTGACACTGAGGTGTCTCTGGTGACAAAGGATTCCTTTGCCTCAGTTGACACAGATAATTTAATAGAGTGCAAAGTACAGCGACATACTACTTTCTTCCCTTCCAGTATATATTACTTTGCATTCACTTGCTATCACATTGTCTGTACTCTTCCTTAATTAAGTCTGTTGTTCTTATAAGTGGTTCCTTCCCAATCTAAAAAATAAGAACATGCAAATGGAAGAAAGCACGAACATTTGCAGAGACCCTCGCAAGCTCAGAGAGGATGGAAGCCACATTTTACTCTATGGGAAACATCCACCCCATGAAATCCTTCACAAATTGTGTAACACTTACACCTGCAACTACACTGATCTCTCTACCCATCTTTTCCCTAATTCAGTATACTGGCACAGTCTGGGAAGCAAACCTTGATATTTTAGCTTCTCACTTTCTGCTGTATGGCAGCAGCATGAGCAAGCTTGTAAAGCGGATTCATGCTCTGTATTTTGATGGTCAAAGCATTATCATTTTTACTATTGCAAGTTTAGAACACACTGGAGGTGACACCAGGAGCATGTCTCAGACTGGATAACTATGGCAGTTAAATCACTGCTGAAGGCACGAATGCAAATGAGGTCACAGAAACGCTCTTTGATTGCTGTCACAGAAGTTATGAAGTTACCTTCTAAAGAGAGAAGCACCTTCATACTTAGCAGTGTGTATTGGTGGACCAACTGGCACAGCATTTTAGAGCTACTGTCCAGTTTGACACCACATACAACCAAATATTACATTACAAACATTTGTCTTTCCTTAGTGCCTGATTGCACTGTGACATTTTATAAGGGTGAGCAAGTGAAAGTGAAATCCTCTTGCAGCTGGCGCTACACTCTGACATGAACGGTGCACGTGACTTTTTTTTTCCTTTATTTTGTGAGAGATGTGACTCGCTAACGTAGGCTAATGAGAGTTAGCTACATAATACTTTCTGAGGGATCAAAACTAAACCGATTGCCATCTCTTGCAAGCCTCTCACAAGCAGCTTTTAATTTCTATAAATGTGTTCAGAATTTACAGTTATTATCTGACCAACTAAAATTAGATTAAAAGTATTCCTGGAAAGAATTGGTTTGTATTCCATTTTCACATTCTGCCTTTAATGGCATTTGATAAGCTACTGAATACTTTCGGCTGTCTGACTAGATAGCACATTAATGTTACATTTTAAACAGAAGTAGAATAGAACAATAAATAATGTAAATGCACTTCACATTCAAAATTTTTTTAAACTTTCAGAACATTTTGATGTATACCAGTGGCCACATGAAAATTCACAACATGAGATAAACAGACCCTACAATGAGCAATAAATCAAATTTGGGTCTCCCTCAAGAAAAGAACCACTTCATGAATCTGTTTTTCACTATTTGGACAGCTCTGACTCCGTCTCTCATCATGGAACAAAAATCTCTGTCCAAGAGTCACTTTGGGACAGATCTTGATGGTTTTCTTTTTTAGATAGTTCAGCTAATTTTTAAGGAAAAAAAAAAAAAAGGTGTCTCTTACCTTAACAAGATCTACAAGAAAACGTCTTTAGAATCATAAACTGAGACTAGACCTATTCCAGCACATCTCAGCATGATTCATCTCTCAGATGCAGGGGAATATTTCCTTCACAAGCCAGGATAAAAGTCTTCCTCAAGGAACCACTGTCCCTCTTTGCTTTGTTTCTCCTATTTTAGGAAGAATTACATTACTAGAATAAAGATATTTATTTACAGTATTCCTTTAGAATGGTAAGGCTTTCATTTTGGGAAGCAACTTAATCAGGAAGATATCTGGACTGGGAAAGAGTCTGCAACTTTGGAGTTCTAGGTTGTCACTTAGAACTCAGACATAAACTGAACCCTCCATTGTTCACAGAGTGAGATTACACTTATTTTATAACATTGATGAATAAGCCACAAGTTGGTTTCTTCTTGCCAGATCCCTGTTACAAACATACCTTTCTTTTTGTTTTACAAAGCATAAAACCAAATTTCATTATATACTTCTGTAGTACACAGATTTAAGCCCTTCCTTTAAATAAGTAAACTGATGCTGATCCAGGATGAAAACAGCAGCTTTAAGATCAACAGTGGTTCTCCACTTTGAGACATTTACACCAAAATCCTGACTGCACAGAAGTCAATGGCAAAAGTCCAAGTGACAGTAGGGTATTAATGTCACCATTCACACCTAATTCAAGTTGCCATGCACTTAGGTAGCAGAGAGCTATTAAAAAGGATCAAATCTCAGGTTTCCTTCCTGCTGCATTTAGCATAACAGTATGAATGAAACGTACAAAGATTCACTCACTCCAGAAATTTTACAAAAGGAAGTTTTTCTTTTTTTTCCACTCATTTTCAGAAAAAGGATCAGAGAGAACAGATGAGCTGGAAACTGACCTCTAGAGAACATCTGGTCCCAACCCCATTCAAGCAGAGACAGCTGGAGCATGGTTCCCAGGACCAGGTCCAGTTGAGCTTTCAATGTCTCTTAAGATGAAGACTACACAAACCTCCCTAGGGAATCTGTTCCTATGTACAAGAAGCTTTAAGGTGTAAAAGTATTTTGGTTTTGCTTTACTTTAGTTTAAATAGAATTTCTTCTATTTAAATTTATGCCCATAGCCTCTTGTTCTGTCATGAAGCAGTACTGACAAGATCCTGTCTCCATCTTCTTTACTACCCCTTAGATGTTTGTACTCATCGATAAGGTCCCCCTGAGCTGTCTCTTCTCCAGCCTGAACAACCTCTGCCATCCTTCCTAAAAAAAGCCACTACTTAATCATCTCTACGGCCCTTTGCTGAACTCAGACCACTATGCCCATGTCAGTCTTAAACTGGGGAGCCCAGAACAAGCTCTGAATAATTTTACATTATATATAAAAAAAAAAAACAAAACTGGGAAATGCAGATATGCAAATATCTGTAAGGGAACCAAACATTATTATTCTTCATTATTATTCTTGTGTGTTTTATATAGGCTTTCTGACAGAAATGATACCACGTAACAGAGAAACTGTATGAAGGCAGAGATTCCTTGCCTACGATAAAATATTTACTTGACTCTGCCAATACAGTCATTACTATATTTATCCTTCCAGCATCCCTTTGAGGTAAGGAATACTAATATACAGATTGTACACATGGAATAGATTGTACACATGGAATGGAAGGACATAGTCACCCACCTAATATCACATAGGAAGTATGTGGAAGACAAGGAATGTCTGAGCATGAGGCTAAATGTTTTACAGCAGATGTGTGACATATAAAGTAAAAGACTTAAACTATTAATGGTGAAAAATTAGAATGCTGCAGGATTTTAGTAAAAGATGTCCTAGGGTGCATGTTCTGTTTTCCCAGCATTTCACACAGCTTCCATGAAACCGTACAGAACTTTTCTTCCCCTGTGTTTTCATTAAGACCCTGGCTGGACTCAAAGTGCAAAAAAAAAATTCATTCTAAATCTATTCGAGAACTATTGTTTTCTTCTATGTTGTCAGTTAGTTTAGGTCCTTTCCTGTCTTTCTCCAAGCATTATACTCTGGACAGAAAGCATAAGCCCTCAGCTTTTATTCTGCCATGTTAGAACACATAAAATCCTTTTGCTTCTTCTCATAAAACAGGCTTTTCCGTTGCCTTAATAATGCTTATAACCCTTCCCTACATCTGTTCCAGTTTTACTGAACATTTTTGTCCACGGGTGACCAACACTACACAATATTTCTGAGGTTGCACCGCAGCCTCTGTAATAGCACCAGCATTTCCTCTCAAAATACCACTCCAAGTGCATCTTAAGGTTGCACTGCCTTTTTCACTGCTGCATCATTGCTTAAAACAATTCTCTATATAACTCACGATATACAGCAGTAGAAGTATGGAATCACTATAATTGAAATATGGTTGGGTTTTGAGGAATTTCTTTGAAGGAGAGAACAGTGGACACATTTCATACATTACCCAAGAAGTCTTTTTAACTGAGAAGCATATGGAGATGTGAGAGAAAAGAAGAGATGGAAAGCGAGAATTGGTGGGTGTTAAATACAAATGAAGCAGGAAGATGAGAGCATAGGAGTAATGATTTCTTATGTGCAACAGCAGCAGGATATAGGCTCTCTTTCCTGTTTGGAAGTTCTCTGAACAGCTTTACAGAGAGGCTTGCCTCACTCTCCTAATTTCTAAATGAAAGGGGATGGTTTGGAGAGTGCTTTTTTAGAGAGCCTACTCTGGGGAAACGATAGATATTGAAAAAAGTTGAAACTTGAAGTACACCTATTTGAATAAGCTTTATACAGCTACAAGGGTCTGAATGAACCAGCTGCTTTACACCTTTGGGTCAGTATTCAGAAAGAACTATACAGCTCGTAAAACCAGGGCTTCATGCTACCACCAGGACTATGTCATCGTTGCAAAATAAATAGAAAAAAATCACACAATTTTGTTACTTTTTCATAAAAATTAAGATAGTACCCTCTAGTGTATTTACTTAATGTAAAAGGAAGCTTTTCATATTGCTGCCACAGTCACAGAACTTACAAAAAGCTAGAATCTGAATTCTTTTGGAAATTCAGGATTTTCTTTCCTTTTCTGATATCTAAAGAAGCACAAGGAATTTCCTGTGTCAAAAAAAATTAACTTACTATAATTATGCACTTTCCTCTGAATGTGAAATTAATGAAAAAACTTCCCCAGCATTAAAATACAAAGCATATTCTATATTGCATATGTATGAAATATACATCAGTAAATATAGAATGATGTATTCAATATTCTTGAAGCAAAATTTAAAAGCTGACAATTCATTTTGACTTTTTTATGTAAATAAAGATTTCAGCAGCATCGGCATGCTTCTATGAAACATCTTTCAGCTTAACTTTCTGGTTTTCAAGTTGAAAATGTTGTATTGAATTTTTTTTAAGCCCTAATGAATGTCAACTGGCTTTTTCATAGGAAAAACCTTGAAATCCTTAGTCAGTCAAAACCCTCATTGATTGTATCCTCTGATGTTAAAAATTATTCATTGCTACTATATTCCCAGAAAGGCAGAAAATGTAGAAACATGAACAAATATGTACTGATTAATCACACATCTTTTCATGCAGTGTGTCTTTTTCTTACACAGAGTACTTTCTGAAGAGTCACCACTGGATGAAGGGTACAAGTCACCTGGCAAGGACTTCAATCATCTTGCTCTATAGAGCTTCCAGGTCAAGGAGAGACAAGGCCATGTAAATGTAAGTGATTCTTAAAGAGGTCTTTCTAACAGCTTTATTAAGGCACAAATAACCATAAAATTACTTATTCTATTGATTTTGAATCCAGCATAAGGCTTGAGTTAATTCTAAACCCTGAAGAACAATGGTGGGAAGATAGAACATCTTCAACTAGGTCAGTAATTATTACCAGAGTAAGTTGCCTTCAAGAGTTATTGTCAAGCAATCAGTAAACACGGAGGAACAATTGTATGTGACCTGGGAATGCTCTTGCCGCTGCCTGAACCACGACAGGAGGAAGGACACCCACACTACCCTTCCCTTCTGCCCAAAAACTCCAACTGCATTTCACTTGAACAATGGGAGTGCAATTCTCCCAGTGCCAGTAGATCATACTCCACCAAATCTGCAGTCAGCAGATCGGAAATTACTCCTGTGGGTCAGGTAAGTGGCTGTCTGTCTAGTCTCTAAGTGGGGCTACCTCTGGCTGTTTGAGAGAGGTGAAAAAGCCCATGCATTATGCATGTGGAAAGGCTTGCATACAAGGAAAATATTTTTATACACCTCACCAGTTAGAAACTGCTTTTTCTAGACAGATAGAGTCTTACTTGACTTCTAAACTCCAGGTAATATTTTACAACCTTATCTCTTTTTACATACACCTGTTTCTGGCTGGATGGGTATTTCATAATTTGCTGTGAAGTCTGTCCCCCTTTACGAATCCCTAAGCCAAAATCATGGACACCTTTTTCATCAAATAAAAATCCACAATTGTAATGCAGCAGTTGGGTTTTGGCAGTAATACATTACAGTAATACAATACAATACAGTAATAAGTTGTCTTTTAAATAAATATACACATACAAGCTCTGTATGGTCACTATTTCTCGGCTCTTTTTTCTGACTTAATATCTGATTCTGTTTCTATTCTAAGTCTCTTGCTTTATGAAAAATCTTGTGACAAGTTTTATAGGCTATGTGATTTCTGAAAAATTCCTAAGAACATAAATCAATTTAATCTTCCTTCACTTTTGATTTCACTCTGCATCACCCAAACTTCCTAACATTGTTTTGTCCTTTAATTCTTCTTCTATTTAAAAATACCTATAGTGCAATTAAAGAAATTTATAGAAATAATGCAAAAAATATATATACTGCTAATGGGCCTACTTACATCTGTGATCTCTTCTTTGCAATATATGCATAATATATGTAATACCAAACATTGCTATGCATGCTGCTGCATTTTTTTCCCCCTCAAAATGCATTCTAATTACTACAGCAAAATTGAATTTGCCAGTGCATACATTAAGGTTAACCATGCAGTCAGTAAGGAATGAAGCACTAAGAATCAGTTGTGTAACCAAGAAGGAAATACATATTTAAAATCATGAACACTATTATAATTACTTTGTGTGAGAAATAACTCAGTTAATTTCTGCTCTAAGAAATAACTCTAAAAGATACTAAGCTGCTTTCCATGCTTAATTAGGAGCTCAAATTCACTGAAAAATTCCTGAAATGCCATAGTCAATGGCAGTAAAAGTATCTATTTAAATTGTTTTCTGGGATGTCACAGTGTCTTCGAGAGAAAAGTGTTATTACTTGAAAACTTTATGGCACGCAGCAGAAAATTATTATATTCTAGTGTTACATTTTGCTAATAGACAAATTGTCTAAATCATCACAAAAAAAGCTTGGAAGCAATTTACATGGTAGCATAAAAATTGATGAATGTGGCAGAAACACCATTTAGATGAAAAAAAAGGCACTAAACGTGAAAGAAAAAAATTTAAATTAAGAAAGTCCTGGAGTTGGAAAGTAACTGCATCAATTTTGACTAAATAATTCAAATATTCCCTCATCAATGTAACTAATTTGAGTTTTAATTCTCATGAAAACCTGCTACAAAAAGGAAACAGCAGAGAATTTTCTTGTCAATGCGTGAACAGTCGATGGTAAAAAGAATAACCATCAGGAAAAAAAAAAGCCACTTGCAGCTGGGGAAGAGAGAAAATAAATGAAAAGTCAATGTATGGGAGGAACTGTTACTAAAATTGCTATAGAAACATAGAATGGTTTGGTTTGGAGCACCTTAAATACAATCTAGTTCCACTCCCTCTTCCATGGACACCGATACCTTCAACCAGACCAGGTTGCTCAGAGCCCCATCTAATCTTGAACACTTCCAGGATGGAGCATTCACAGTTTCTCTGGGCAACCTTTTCCAGGAACTCACCACCCTCACAGTAACAAATTTCTTCCTAACATCTAACCTAGACCTGTCCTCTGTCAGTGTGAAGCCGTTCTCCCTTGCCCGTCACTCCATGTGCCTGGGAAAAGTCCCTCTCCAGCTCTCTGGGAGCCCCTTTAGGTACTGGAAAACTACTCTAGGGTCACCCAGGAACCTTCTCTTCTTCAGGCTGAACAAGCTCAGCTCTCTCAGCCTGTCTCCATAGCAGAGCTCCAGTGCTCTGACCATCTTTGTTGCCTCCTCTGGGCTGCTTCCAGCAAATCCATGTCTTTCTTATGCTGGGAGCCCCAGAGCTGGATGCAGCACTGCACGTGGGGTCTCACAAGAACAGAGCAGAGGGACAGAATCCCCTCCCTCGACCTGCTGGTCACACTGCTGGGAATGCAACCCAGGATTACAGATGAGCTCTCTGGGTTGCCAGTGCACATTGCCAGGTCATGTTAAGTTTCTTGTCAATCAAGTAGCTAAGATCGTTATCAGTATTTCCCTTCAAACCTTCATTTTTAAAGAATTTATATTACTTGACTGTTAAAACATGTTTCTGGGCAGAAACAAGGGCGCACTGTGCACAGGCAAATTTTTAAATTAAAAACGGCCTCCAAAATTGCTCCAGCAATTTTCTGCACACAATTGTTTCCATGTGAAAAGATCCACGTTTAGTCATGAAAACAGCACACTCAGAAAAAGAAAAAAAGATTTTATCAACTCAGCATTCAATCTTAAGTAGTACTGTGACCCTCAGTTATTACTACTGTGAATACACACCCAAATACCCAAACTTCAAATCAGAACAATGCCAGAAAGTAAGGCTTGGTAGATTTGTTCTTGCATTTGCATATAATTACATAACAAGTTTGAAACTGCGAGTTTTGGAGTAAATTTGAAATCAACCAAGAGATTATTCAATAGAATCTCAAATCAGTAATCATTTTCTTTCCTAACATACAGTTGTGTCCCTCGGCAAATATGCCAAAAGAAGCAGCAAAATGATGAGGCTTTAGGTTTTTAATATATTTTTTCAAATAATCATTTTTATTCCCTAAGTGAATAATGTGATCTAAATCTTATCAGCTGACACTGTATTTCTAAATTCACAGTTTTGCTGTTACATTTCCAACTATTTAACTTTTTAATACCTTATTTTTTTGGTAGATAAAATCAATATTACAAACCATTGTCTGTGTATTAATAAAGACAATACAATTGCCAAAAATGTCAGCACTTTTAAGCAAGATAAACACTTCTCTTAATCCAAAATGTCAAAGCAATTTTGTTAAACCAAAAAGTCTTTTTAAAGAACAGCATGACGGTAGGAACCCATGTCAATAAATTACAAAGCAAAGCAGAGGCAAGTTCCTAAACTGTTTCTAGCTTCAATGGAGAACACACACGCACCAAGAAGCCAGCATTTCTCATTCCCTCAAATCCTCAGTCTCTGAGCAACACAGGTAAACAGATGAGTTGGAAGTGCCAGATCAGTTACTGATCTTGCTCAGCAATATGTCTGTAACAGTGACAGAAAAACACTCTCAGGAATAAAATGCAAGAAATCTAAATATAAGAAATTACACCTTCCTCCAGAAGGAGTTCCCTACCACTACATATATGTGTGTATATAAAAATATGTGTGCGTCTGTGTATACACAAGACTAATTTTAAAAAATTTTTCATTTATTACCTGTTTGTTCTAGTATGAGCATTCTTTTGAAATACTCATATAAAGACAGTTTCTGCAGCACCACCCCTCCCAGACTTTGGGTGAAAGAACACAATTTTCATCTTTTGGAGTTCGGACGCCATTTAAGCTGCTCTGCATGCACATGTCTTGAGCACAATCCAGACTAAGAACCTTTGCACTCTTAATAAAGAATTGAGTTTAGTTTAGAGAGATGAAGGCCTCCTGTATTATTACCCACCATGTGGTGCATGAAACAACTCTCAGCCAGGCCTGAAGGCTCGGAGCACCAAGGGCTGTAGGCACACAGATGAAAAGACAATGCTAACCAGAGACTGATTACGATGCAAAGCTATTAGCTATTTGGAATTGAAATAGAGCTCATCATGACAAGCCAGGAAGCAATACTTGTTCACTGATGCCTGAGCCACTTATAAAGTTTGAAATTCACATTTTCGGAGGTGTTTTCTCTCAGTGCTTTAAATTGTGTGTAACTAGTCCTCATTTCTCGTAACAGTGGAGTTGACTATGCCATTGCAGTCATCACCTGATTCTATATGCACATATTTTCTAATATAGCCAATTAAATTATACGACTGTATGCCACTGCTGCAAATCTGGAGAATCAGCAGCATATGTTAAAAAAACACCAAAAGAAAACAAAAGCATTCTCCCTGCCTAAACAGTTTAGGAGGATTGGCCTAGTATTCCAAATTAAAAATTGAAATTTTTAGTTACCACACCTTTTTCTCTCCCACTAATTGTTATTGTATGATCATTGCTATTTTTTACTGGTTTTGCCTTTAAACTATATCGAAGTTCACAAACTTGAAGACAAGGCTGGTTCCCAAGGGACTTTTCCTCAAGACCTTCTAGTTCTAGCACTAAATCTTTAAAACATGGGATGAAACACAACATATACAGAAACACTAGAGACCTTCTGAACTACATCACCACATACCTTTTTTTTTTAATGCAAATCCCTCCAGTCAGTGGCAAGGTAGCACTCATTCCATTCCCTGTCCCCAGGTTAGCTGAGCTTCACCACTGCTCTGCTAAGCTCTAGAGCTGTGGAGACTTCCATGGGAGAAGAACAGATGCTATAAACTAAAATTATGTCTCTGATGATCCCAACTTTATCTGGAGCTGAAGCCTGGCAATTCACAGAGCCCCAAGCAGTCCTCAGATAATCTGTCCTCTATGGCCCTTTGGCACCCCAGTGCTTGTGGTTTAAGCCTGATTCAGACAGATTCAGAGAGATAGGGGGTGAGTGGGACATGATTTTGCTCTTCAAACCTGAGAAGGAACTTAATTTCCCAAAATCCAAAACTCAGGGTCCCCCATCAATCTCTGTGTTTTCTCTTGAAGGGACTGTTCTGTTTCTCTGCTCCCAAGATGAAAAGCCAGTACAAATATAGACTTTCAGAGCAGGAAAAAATAAAATTGCTGCGGGGGGTGGGGAGGAAACTACAAAAAAATACAAAAATAAGTCACCTGGGCCACAAACTCTATTGGCTCTGGCCTCATCTCTCCAATAGACCTTACTATTAATACGGCTCAGTCAGATTCTGGATTAACAGAGAACTCCTTACTAGATAGAACACCCAGTTTCAAGGAACTCACACTGATTGTACACTTTAGCTCATCCTTACACAAATTTAAAAACTTAGATTATTTGCTGAAAGGAGACTGTAGTTGCTTATATAAGTCAGTGGCTGATTTGCTGCCTAATTTTAGCACCTGCAATAAAAACAATGTACAGGTCAGTTCATTGTAAGCAGACAGAAGGCTTCTTCCCAAACAATACTCAGACAGAAAAGCAAGAGTTAAGTAGTTTTAAAAACATTTTCCTACCGTTCCCGTGCGAGAAATGCTCAGAAAAGCCTTTTTCTAACCTAGCCATCTAGGGCTTGATGCAAATGCTGAAAAAACTGGGCTGTTTTCAGTTCTTTTCATATGACAAAATATTTAAGCCCTTGGAACCAAAGTTGCACAATTGTACTTTCTAAGCTGACAATGGGCATATGGACAAATCATTTACGACTAATACAAAGAACAATATAATTTTATAACCATAGATTAACTATCCATTGGAGGCTGGTTTGGCCAGTCCTGTAGCATGTTCCCTACTTTACACATAGAGTTAGTTCTTCTCTCTAAGGAAATATTGTGGCTGGAAAGGGAATTTTAGTTCACTGTCTTAAAACTGGTTTTCTTTCCTTGACTTAGAGATGCCAGTAAGGTGTAAATATTTTTGAGGAGACTTTTATTATTGAATAATGGCATTGTTTTATTTCTGGTGTGTGCATACCGGGGGGGTTTTTCATGTTCTATTATACTCAGCCCACACAGCTTTTTTTTATTATTAATTAAGTAATTTTGCTTGGAAAGCCAAATATTGAACCCTTGGCTATACCGAGTTAATTCTTTTCAGCACAGAGGCAATGCTGTGGTTCAGCAAGCAACTGAATTTGGCTCAGGAATGACAGGAGCCACCTTCCAAAACAGGTTTTTTTAGTTTTTTTTCAACTCACAGAGTGGGTTAATAACATAGGCCTTCTCCATCAAGGTTCACAGATACTCCCATTACTTGATGGGACTATTCCTATATATAAACATTTGCAGAATAAGCAGGAACATTTGTATTTAGATACCAGATAGTTAGACCCAGCACACCCACAAACACCTGAGCTCAATATACAAAGAAGATCAGCTAATCAGTGCACTATCCCAGAAAAACACAAAGGTAGTGTTTTTCAGACATACACAATGCAAATTGCCCCTTCTTCTCAAAATTCCATCTTTTGGATTGCAAGAAGCAAACCCTATCAAATTCTGTGCTTTCCATCAAAGCCACTGTTGTCTGAGTCCATCTATCCCCTGTTGGAGCAGTTGAAGAGGGGTACAGGATTCTGTGTACTTCTTAATCCCAAGATGTCACCGCCCCATCTAGTCCTCATCTCAATAGTACAAAGTGATGAAGTACTGAGGAGATTCTGGCTCTCATGTAAAATTTTGTGAGATGGTGACATGATTTTGGTATGAAACATCTCTCCTTTAAAATTCTCTCCCTCTTTACTACAAATTCAGCCTACCATAACTTTATTGCAAAGTCTGTAAGTATTTCTAATTAGTAGTGAAGTATAAGATTTGGGATGTATTAATGAAAATTTTACTATTTTAACCGTACATGGATATTGCATTATCTAAGCTACCTTTGTTACTAAAAAATAGTTTTGAAAAATTCTTACTGGATATAAATTTACATCTGTCCATTACCTTACTATGAACATTTAGATTTCCTCTGTAAGAAATACATACAGCACTCAGCATGTAAAGACAATTAGTCAGCCTACAGACCTCTTGCCTTAATTACTGTTGGTATTTTTACACACTTTCTTCATCAACTGATTTTTCTTTCCAATGATGTCACTGCAATTATTGCTATTCAGCCTGAATGTTTTACATTACTTAGGCAGCTAGACAGCTGTCTTAGACCTGAATTGCTCAGCCATTTTTGGAACTCAGTCCCCTGTAAGATTTTGCTTCCCTACTTTCCAGGGTGGTTTCCAGCCAGCCATCATGGTATTGCTCTGAGGGTAGGTCACAGTCATTTAGCATTTCTATATCCCAGTGTCTTGGCTTTATTGTAACACGGGAGCAATGGTTTCTCTGAGTACACTGGCTCATGTCACCTTTTCCTTGGCAGGTCAGGTAGCAATCACGAGTTCAGCAGAGGCACTGTGATTGAAATCACTGGCATCATCTGTGCATTGGAGTGTCTCTGCTAAGACTCATAGATTTATTCATTGATCAAAGCAAGTTCCCTAACCAAAGTTCCAGAAAGCACTTTTACTTGTGCTTAATTTTAAGTCTGTGGGCAGTTTCATACATTTGAAACTTCTGTGTTTTCCTGGACTGGAGTCCTTGCTAGCCATTATGAAGTTTGAAACACTTGCTCTAACATAGAAGCCCCAGAAAGCCTGCCCATTTTCCTATACATTTCAAGGAATCAGTATCAGTGTACCATGAACTAACAAAAGAATGAAAAATGAATAGCTTGGCAATTTCCCTCAGCATCTAGCAAATAATTTATTATCAACAATTGCCAATAATTCAGCAGAAGCCTCTCCTTTGTTGCCTCTATTGCTTGCCAAAAATTCCTCCTTATTTTAGTAAGTCTGGCTGAACAGGGAAGAACACGTTGGTAACATTTTGAAAACTGTCTTTTTCATCTAAAGTGACAAAGACCTTTCCTCCAGGGCACCAGTAGAAAACAGCAAAACCCTGTACCTGAGTTAATAAGTAAGAGCAAAACAAGTAAAACCTTGGGATTTAGCACTTTTTCCAATTGTGATTTTCCAGAGTCCCTGTTCATCAGCATTTATTATTTACCTTTTAGCTTCATAGCGTTTCCTTTTCACTTGGGACTTAGGTTATTGCTTTGCAAATTGTATATTAATATTGCTTACTTATAAATACGTTAGGTATGATCCCAAGGGCAGTGCTGTATGCATTTTGATGAACATTTGAACTTTCAAAATTCAGTAGCATTTATTTTAACCAGAACTAAAAGACAAAGTTGAATTCCAAGTTTGGCGATTAATTTACATCTACTTAAAGGCAGACTGAAATAGGGCAAAATTCACTCCTTTGCAAAAGACTTGCAATTAAGCTTTTGTTTAAAAGCTCCCAACAACAGACCTCATATGCTTGAAAAAGCCAATCCTGAGACATGCCATGAAGAGAAAATACTAGTTTTAACTAGGAAGGAGCAAAACAAAATGTATTTAAGACACATATGCCTGCTTAGAAAATTTGGACTGTAACAACTTTTGAAGAAACCTGGCAGAGTAGTTTATAAAACAAACCCTCTTTGGATATTAGTAAAACATCATGAGAAAATTAGAAAAGCTAAAGTATTGTCAGATGTTTGCAGTGAACACTACCCAGTTCAGTGTTTGGAAAATCCAATGTGTAAAATTTCCCATAAACAAACGTTTTTTAAAATGTCAGTTCTGGGATGTTCTTGGCTGAGATTGCTGGAACAAATAGAAATAGGTTTGTGAACACAAATAGCTGATGTGGAGTGTCCTTGGTAATATCTGTGCTAATAAGCCAAAGACAAAAATAAAGAAAAGAGTAAAATTACAACTCAAAAAGTGACAGAGCTGGGAAGTTGGGAGTTTGGATTGCCTGTCCATTTTCTCTCATCCTGTTACAACTTGCTGTGTTAGAACACCCGGGATAAAACCTGTCACCAGACACTAATCCCAGAACCAAACTACATTCTGAACGATCCCAAAGAAACTGTATAAGGATATGTGTGAACCTCTCATCTCGCAGCAACGCTCTTGCAACCCCAAGTCTTTCATGCAGTAACTGACTACATGGGTGACAGTGTGCCTTTCACATAGAGGACCTTCTTCAGTTTCTGCTAGGCACAAAAGCTGGTTGATTCCTTTTTATTTCACAAAAAAACCTTATGGATAAATAATCAAATTCCAGGAAAGCACATCTAGAAGATAAAACGCAAAGCTTTGGAAATACAACTGTGAGCAGCAGCGAGAAGTAGAAGGGACAAAGCCCAAACTCTGGGAATAAAACTAGTTTCTTACCTTTCTGTTATGATTTGATTAGCAGCAACAGGTTCCAGGTTTGATTTCCAGCTCTTTTCTCAGAAACCTAAGAAAATTAAACCAAACTGGTTGAGTGTTCCGTGAACGATACTTTCATCTTTGCAGGGAATGAAAATGCATAACTTTACTGGAGGGACAGAGGTGAAAAGAGTAAAAAATTAATTTCGCTGAACAGCTGGTGTTCCCCTAAATATAGTAATTAGTCCAGTCATTACTCATTCACAATCACAATGAAGAATTTGATCCTTCTTGACCAAACCCTTTATTCCCATCTGCTTTAATCTAGAACACTTTGCATTACCAATCTTCAAGCATTAGATTTTAGATGAAATTTGATCAATTACATCACAGTAATCACAGTTAGGTACTGAATTACCAAGATTTTCCTGCTTCCATTACAAGAATACAATGCCATCAGATTTTCGGGGAAAGTTGTTTTTGGGTATGGGTTGTTGTGGTGGGGGTTTTCTTGGTGTACGTTTCGTTTTGGGGGGGGGTTTTTGGCTGTGGTGTTCTTTCTTTTTAAATAGTCTCAAATAGGCAAAGCAAAACACTAAGTGAAGTTGTTTTAGACCTCTCTTACTATCACTGCCAAAAACATTCCTTCTGCCCACCTATTTTCTGGAAAGGGCTCCTCACATCTTTTTGGCCTTAACTGTCAGGGTTTTCTGCATTTGAGAAAGGATATGTGCCTATACCTGCCCATAAGGTCTTTAATTTGGAAACCAGCACAAAAATTCTGTTTTATAAAAAGGCTTTTTTCTAAAGATGCCCAGAAAGCATTTCAGATCAGTTGCAATCACAGCTAAAGCTGCAGAAGGCCAGTGCAAAGCAGCAGAGGAAGGTTGACAACTAGGATTAATTACTGACCACTGGTCTGCTTGAAACCATAATCTTTCTACCACTATCTTGGGGGTTCTCCTTTACACCTCTCTGGGTTCAGTCATCAGAGCACTATGCAGCTGTCTCTAAATCACTCTTCCAGCGTGCTCAGCACATGAACAGCTATATACAAAACACACTAACGTGGGTCCTGTTGGTAGCTCAGCGTATTCTCTGTTTTCTCCCTCTGGATGACCCAGTGCTCAGGATCACTCCTGCCAGGAATGGCCTGAGTTCACAAACAAGCATGCCCACAAGGCAGTGTAGCAAGACCTGCATTATTATTATGCCTGCCTGTCGTGCCAGCACACGCATCAAGCTCCTTCAAAGCATTTACTCATCTGTTTTACTGTGCCAGCTACTCAACCACAGCAGCAATGAGTACCTACCCAGAGGAGTAATCGTCTGCATCATGGCAAAACCCCACACCAGATGCAGAAACAGCTATAAAAGCAGGCAAAACGGGAACCAGAGGTTGGGCTCCTGCTGCCAAGAAGTAACTTGGGTGGATCAGCATGCCCCAAGGCCATTGTGCTTTTATGGACAAACCAGTCTGCTTTTATGAGCTCTTGCTAGCTGTACACAAGGAAATCAAACATGGGATCATAGAATCTTAAAAGAACTTGGGCCAAAAGAGACCTTTGGAGCCATCTTGTCCCAGCCATGCTCAAAACTGGGCTGACTTGGATCAGGTTAGGGCACCTACAAGTCTCTAACACACTTTACTCTCTGTTGTGTTAGAGACTTGGACACCAGGCACCACATGCATACGTATCCATGATGATCTTTTGGATCGCATCGACTACGACATCCATAACAAGCTGCTAAACTTGGGGCAAAAAAGAAGAAACTGCAGAGGAACAGCATGTTCAGAGCAAAATTCAGACCCCATGCTTCCTTCTAACCTCAGCAGAAATAGGTAATGTGGTTCAATGCATACAATGCTATTAAGAACCATACACACCCAAGGAACCCAGTCAGGTCTGTATTGTACATTTCGGCCTTGCTGATACGTGTTTAGTCCACCAAAGTTGAGCAGATACGAAAAGAGAAGGAAAAGCATCTGTAAATGCCACACATGCAAAAACAGCCAGCTGGATCCTATTGCCAGTGCTCAAAAACATCAGAGTATTTATCATGTCACACTCCCAGGATGGGGCCAAAGCACAGAGTCTGGGTTAGCAGTTGCTGTTTTCATTTACTTGGCTTTAGCTGAGAGTTAGGAAACATCACTTCAATTGAGGGTTCTCCTTTGGTGAACTTTACATGTTAGTTGGAAAGGTAGGAAAGGTAAGACAACAAAAAGAACCTCCCCAGCCTCAGCTGGAGAGAGTGGGTAAGGCAGAAGACAGAAGTAGAATTTACTTGCTTCCATAACCATGGACAGAAACCCTAATCCCACCACCAAAAACACTAAAAAAAAAAAATCTTCCTGACCATAAAATGACTGGAACTTTTGTTTAGCTAAATTTACATATATCTTTCACTTGTTTCTCTCCGTGTGTTTGCTTTTTAAACAAAAATACCCAACACTACATGCTCCAAGGAAACACGATTAAAGGAAATTGTACAGCTCTGATTTCTTGCTACCACTTTAATTTAATTTTGCTTCCCTGACATTTTTCCTTAAGTAAGCTGATAAAAACATTTTTAATAACAATGATAATTTGGTTGAGGATAAGAATAAAAGGGTTTTTTTTTTTTTCTGAAGGAGGCTCTTCTTCGCATAAATGTACACATATTAAGTGTGCATTCTGTGAACACTTTCTCCCTATGTAATAGAGAGCCAGAAAATCATCTGTCAGGGGATGATGGATGATGAACTCTGCTACTCAGGCCTCAGGGCCCAGCCCTGCTGCTATACTTGACTTAGCCTTCAGTAGGCACTAAGTGCTCTGTCAGATTCATGCCAAGGGAAAAGCATATGCCTGGAACTCCCAAAAGTGTGGGAACCAGAATAAACAGAGACATTTTTAATGTTACCACACGTTTTAAATCTGCTGTGTCACTTTCCTGTAAGCATTGTCCATATTTTTGTAATACATACAGTCATTGTGGGTTTGTTGCTCTGCCCATCACCTCTGTTCTTTGTTGTACGCTAACCAAGAAAACAAATGAAGAATAAAAGGAATGCACAGCATACATGACCATTTGGCTGACTACTGCACTCTTTTAGCAAAGGAGAGACAAGTTCTTGGGGTTTTCTTTTCTCCCTTCCCGTTGACAATGCTTTTGTTGCAACGAGGCTTTTCTCACCTCACACAGCTTTATTAATTCAGGGGTTTTTTTGGAGTCCTCTTGGGTGTTGTATCACCACACACGAATATGTATGACAGGGCTATAGTTAAAAGCCATCTTCCCCTCTTCTTTACACCCCAGAAATTCCATCAATCATTGAATTATGCTGCTTGGCTTGGATGGACTGCAGGACTCTCAAAGTCTCAAGCATTTCCATTATGAGCCGAAGGTCCCGCAGGTCCAAGGTAAAATGATGTTTTAAAACTGATGCCAATCATAAGAATGGTTTTCTAATGCATATTTTTATTTCATATTGCCTAACCACTGATTATAACCAGGCTTTTAAAACAATTTTCTTAAAAGAGAATTGGTCAAATGCAGCTATGATGGAATTTCCATCCTTCAGAAATTCCTCAGCAATAAATATCTCTGTCTCCCTCTCTTTTATCACAGCCCTCTTTAGATAAAATATTTATATTGTGGCAACTAGTAAAAGGTTTTATTCCTTGTTTAGGAGAGGCTGACAGAAAATGCCATAAAAATTAATAGCAGTTCAAATTACACAAAATAATATTGAGGGTCTTCTTTCCCCCTCCACTGCAGGTATCATTACCCATAGAAATCAGTATAGAAGGTTTGTGAAAAACTTCTCATTTAGATGTCCCCTCAGTTCAAAAGGGATATCCTGCAGCCCTGATTTACCACTGGATAAATTCTGAGGAAGGAGCTTACCAGCATTTTACTTCCTTCTAATACCTTCTCAGAACTAGCAGAATTCACTGAGACCTAACAGGCCCAAAAAAATACCTGCATTTACTTTCTTCAATCAGTCCCATTAACCCTTAGAGGCACCAGCAGGACTCCTGCAGCACCAAAAAGGGACACAACAAAGCAAGGACTGGGAGTCATAGACATGAAGGCAAATTTTTAGGCCAGAGTCACTGTCATAACTCAAGCAAATTCCAAATTTCTTTGATTTTGACATGAATATTTATCAGAGAATGATGCCTGTTCCTGAAAACTGGCCTTCCCTAGCCATGTAAGGACTGTCATTTGCAACCCCCATGTCGAAAACTGAACTCAGATTATTAGATGAGGATCCACTCCTCCCCAGTGTTATTAGGCATTTCTTTCCTACAATACACATTAATACATGAAGATATCCAAAGGTCCATTCATCTTACTTTACAGATGGGTTTGGCTGACAGCTATGAGCCTGACTGGTCTTTTATTTCAATGCATTCATCCCAGCACCACTCCAGGCTTCCCTACAAAACATGCCTGTCATTCAACAGTGGCAGAACAGTTTAAATGCTCTTATCTACTCACTTGAAATCCCACCCCCCCCGGCAAACTGTTCCCTGAGATCTTTACCCCTCATTTGAGTCTAATACACTGGGATCTAAAAAGACATTATGTCCAGAGACTGGTGTGGCTACGGTACCAATTACCAGTTCAGCAAATCAGCTTCTCGTTGCAAGCACTGCTCGGGCTATATATAAGCCAAGAAGAACCTAGAATCATTGTGTCAGCAGTTCTCAAAGACTATTTTAAATGGTATCAAGTTTAATAAAACTTTTACAACACAGTACAGAGTGTACTTTGTGTTCCTTTGAAATTGATGGAACAAGCCAATTTTTCCAGGTTTGTAGGCATAACATTTATTAAATTATAATAAGAAAATAGCTATTTAAAACCATGAAATGAAAGACTATAATATACATTTAAAGGTCAACAACTGCACGAGTTTCCTTATTATATATTTTATCTGAGAAGTCCTGGGAGACAAAGGAGCTCTGACTCTACGCATGTGCAGCTGCACACTGTCGCTATTCCCTGCCCTGACCTGGACAAGGAACTACACACTCTTATGGATGGCCCTGCTTCACCCAAGCCTCTCACAGAACTGCCTGCACCCATTAAGATGGTGACATCCTCTAAGTAATTTCCATCCTCTAAATAATTTCCACCATGTGTACCCACATATAGATGGAGCTTTTGTAGCTGCAATAGCAAGGTCAGACTGAAACACAGTGATTTCATTCCGTCTCTGCACTATACTTCCTTTAGGACGTTCCTTAAATCAGTTTTACCACCTCCACCCCAATTTCTTTTCTGCAGCTAAGGAAGGTTAATATGTTCTCTACAAGGGAAGAGAGGCTGTGTTCACTAATACTGCCAAACAGAAAAAACAGAAATGATCAACAAAGAAAAGCCAATGAGAAAATACCCAGATGAAGTGGAAACTTCAGCACCAAGAGTCTGGAAAGAAATGTGATCTAGGTTTTGGCTTTTAAAAGCATTTTAATGTTTCAGCATTAAAACATTTTTATTTCTTCCTAAATATGTTTAACATCAAACTTGAACTACAAGGAAAACAATAAATATTGCTGGGGTTTTTCAAGTGTTATTTCAGTGGGCCTCATTCCACACTCTTCACTTAAGCTAAGTTGGTATTTAGCAGGATTTAAACAGGACTTTTTTTAGCAGCCCTTAGAGTGATACATCTTCCTGGATGCACAAACAGAATACATGGATAAGAGCACAGCATAAACCTTTTATTTATTAATAATTGCAACTATTTTTCCAAGCTCATAACATAAACCCTGACATCGCAGCACACTGAAATATAGCCTTCGTGATATAGAACTGCATAAGTTTGATAGACTTCAGAAATCTTCATTAATGTTTCCTTCTACTCTGTGGATGTATACACATATATTGCATATGGAGCCTGATATAATTCCATTGACATCTGTGGAGCACTTCAATAGAAAGTAATTTGGATGAGTACAGGCAACCTTATGCCTTTAGGCTACTAATCAGATTTTGAGCATTAAATTCAGCTGGCGTAAATGATACATAAAAATACAGAGACATGCTCTTACAGTATTCATCAAATATGTAGAATACAACACAGAAACACTATCACAATGCACAGGTCCACGTGTCTAAAGACGAATGTAAAACTGGCACAACTTTGAAAAACACAGCTGTGATCAGGATATAATTATCTTGCGCAAGAAATCCATTTCAGAGCTATAATTCTTTGCTGCTTGCGACAGGAACAGATTTTTATTATTTTCCACTCACCTTAATTCTGCAAAGTCTGTGCAGCTATAAAAGAGCGATTTGGATTCTAGTCTAGCTCAGAGTTCTAAACAAATTTTTTTTTGCAACTGATAAAATAACAGTGAATTCTTTTGAGGAACCTAGCTTTAATTTTGGATCTCCGATTGATGGAACAGGGCTGTCAGCAAACACACCTATTATTTATTACTGGCTACAAATGATATGAAAGCAATTGGAAGAAACAGCGACACCACAGATATTTGTAGGTTACATACTTTATCTGCATTGAGATTTTATATCTGATGCATTTTATCACATCTGAAAGACATCACGTTATCAGAAAATAATTGTCCTTGCGTATGGATGCAACAAAGCTTGGATGCACAGGTCACCTGCTGAACTTGCCTGTACATTGTATTCTGCATAGGCATCCATAGAAACACACACGTATACCATACGCATACTTATATTTTTTCAGATCACAGCCTGTTGCCATTTGAATACAATTGCAAAATTGCACAAGAGCCATATTGTTATAATTGGCTCAAGGCAGGCAGAGATGCAGCTATGGATATATAAATCTCCTTCCACCAGAAGGAGAATTTTGTTCAGACGCAGAATAAATACAAAAGGGGGAAAAAACCTCACACTAAAAACCAGCCCTATTCTGTGTGAAGAATCCTTCCTGAGAAAAACACACTAAATACAACAAAACCATCAAAGCTTGAAAAGATTTATTTCTACAGTGACTTAAAACATAAGAGAAAACAATCTATCTATCTGGTATTTTTGCCTTCTAAATTTGCAATGCAAAAGGGGAAAAAAATATGTTCCAAAGATATTTCAGGATTTAAAAATCACAACCTATATATGGGCTGTACCACTTGCAAAGCCTAGATATTAATATTAGAATCTACTTCTGAGAAAATTAATGTCTATTTTAAAAACCCTTTTTTAATGTTTGGTATGTTTAATTTAAAGAATGTAAGACTGCAGACGAGATGAATTTTCCCGTATCTTAGTCATAAAATTATATCACTGCTACATAGTCGCAATATGGATAAATAGCAGTCATAAATTAAAAGAAGAGTCTAATAATTTAGACTGTTCTAAAACAATATCAAAGGCAAGTAAAAATAAAATACCCCATCTAGATATTTCAATTAAAATATGCTACATCATATTGAGAAAATACTTGGAATTAATATAGTTAAATATACCAGAAAAAAATCCTTTTGCTCTGATAGACTAAAACTGATTCAACTCTGCCAGGACCTCTGGCCACAAGAGAAAAGCTGCACTGGATTACACAGCACTATTGAGCCATCTTCTTTAAACAGGTATTTTAAAAAGTCATGATCCCCTTTTCCATAGCTGTTCTCTGTAAACATTTGGGAAATGAATTGCTCAGCAGCCATAGAATATAAGAAGCAGAAAGCACTGAACTTGGAAAAAAATAGCTGTATTTCTTTAAAGAGATGAGATGGCTTCCTGTAATACGAAAGCAAAGCTTAAAAGATATGTTAGATCCAAGGAGATCCATCGTATAAGGATGAAATTCACCCTCTGTGTAAAGTATCAAGATTTGCCCAGTGATTAGCCATGATTAAGTGGTATCTTACAGATTTACGTAGGACATAAGAGAATAATAGATATTATGCTGGCCCTCTTCTATTAGCATTAATTTACCACATAGATCTAACAAAGATATCAACACCTACATTACACCTCACTTTGAATTAGTCAAAGTGAAAATAACTATGCTGCCAAATAATAATTTATAGATCCACTTTATCACCTTGCCATCTCATTACAGGCATTTCACAATTCTTTTAATGAGTTAGAATCTCTGTAACTGTTTTTTTAGTTATGTATGGAAACCGAGTGTGCAGATAAAATGGATTAAAACACTCCAGGAGTAGTGGCACTGAGCTAGGTTACCCTCTTTCTTTCTTTAAGTCACTCATGTTTTGGACAGTAAGTCACACTAATAGAACATGTAACCTACAACTGGAACAGGACTCCGAGAGAGGGGGTTGATGCTCCGAGTCTCTCCATGTTTAAGAGGTATTTGGAAAAATGTCCTCAACAACATGCCTTAACTTTTGGTCAGCCCTGAATTGCTCAGGCAGTTGGACTAGATGAACTTTATAGGTCCCTTCCAACTGAAATATTCTATATTCTTCTACTCTAAACTTACCCCTTCATACTTTAGCAAACTCTAGCCAAAAGTACCAACGCCCTAGAGTCAAGGAATTGCACGGACACTTCTGGGAGAACGCTTGGTAAGAAACTTGAATTATAACTCATAGAAACAAATTGTAAGTAGAGAAGACTAAGATAGATTCTAGAGGGTAAGAATGTTTGCAAGTAACTCAGAAATCACAAGAAGTCCTGAGTGTTCCAGTGATGAGGCAGTTCTGCCTATAGAGGTGAAAATGTAAAGGCATCATTCAAAGATTACAACTCTGCATGAACCAGAGTATGTCCTAGGCTCTGCTCCTTTCCCCAAACTCTCATGGCAATGTTCCTCCAAAGAAACAGGGAAGCACTACAAGAATGAAAATTCTCACTTTCACTTTAGCTATAGAGTTCAGAATTTCCGCTGAAGAAAGCATATTGCCACATAGAAGTAAGTTGGACTGGTTTATTAATTCAGGAAACTCCTGTTCTCAAAAGGTGACTAGAAATCGCAAGGCAAATAAATCTCCAGTCAAATTTTACTGTTTCTGTACTTTCCACTAATCCTCAACAGGAGAACTAGAGGAAAATGTGCACTTTATTTTAAACTGCTTGTTGTCTTCTCTCATTTTCTTTTCTGCTAGCAGGATAGAGAGGAAGAGACACAGACTACAAAATAATTATGGTAAAGATTATTTCGCCGAGATTTTTCAAGCCTCATTAAAAAAACTCAATTCTCAATTTTATAATCCAGTAACATTTGTTTTGAGAATTTGTCTCTTTCCCAAAACAGAGGGTGCCACTAAATCAGGTCCAAACTCTGTATTTATCAAACGACCTTGAGTTCAGCAATTTTTAAACCCTCTTAATAAATGCGGAATTGTGACATATCCAAAAACAGTATGTAATTTGTTTGACACGCCTAGCAGTCCAGTGCATTAATTAGGGGCCTAACAAGTTTATGGGAAGTATCATCTAAACATAGAAAAGCTCAAATCAGGAAACACTTATAAAGACAATATACTCACAGCCTGAAACTGGAAGAGAGATTGTTGCATGAACGACTTAGAGCATGACTTAGTAGCTAAAAATCTATCTGGGAATATTTTAGTCAAGAACCATGATTTGTATCTATAGAAAATATGAGAGTTGGCAGTAGATTTCTAGATTTGCTTTGTAAATTGGTTAGGAAATTATTTCCTGTGTGTAACGTTATTTTTGCAGATGCTAATCATGTTTTTGGATTCGGATGTGAAGACATGCGGGTCAATTTTAGTAGATGCCTCCTCTCTCCTCTTCTCGCCACTTCCCCCTCTCCTTCTCTGTGTGTGGGGCAGAGTTAAAGCACTCTTGAGAATTTGAAATGAAAACTTAAAGCCATCTTCAAAAAGGAGGAAAAAAAAAAACAGGAGAAAAGCATGAATTATGATGAACAATTAACTGACTGCAGCAAAGTTTTCCCCATAGCAGGAGACTGGTAAATGTTGGGAAAACAAATCTTCATAATTATTGACACTTGTGCTGGAGTAAATCTAAGCCAAACCATTAAGTTGCTCAACCACAAAGAGATGATTAAAATTGTTCTGAAAATCTGGCTGTGTTTTTCTTTTGGAAATAAAAGGTGAGGTGGAAAATGAAGTTTATGTCGGCATGTTTCACAAAACAAATCAAACTAACTTTTATATTTAATTGTTGAGTTTAGGAGGAGGAAAGGCAAGCTAAAAAAAGGCCACTGGAGTATTTCTATGGTGATAAAAACCTAAACTGAATATACTATTTTTCAATTAAAACATCTGAGGCATTTCTTCATTTTTCTTATAATGACAATGTTGAGAAAATGTTCAAGAGTGGGATTGGCAGAAATAGGGATTTCCAAAAAAATCCTATCTATGTAATCATCATGCCAACTTAGAAGAGGAACGGCAACATTGAAGCTGCATGATCTTAAAGGCGACTCTTTCTTTACAGGCTGCAAAATAAGACAAATAACCTCCAAACCAAAAGAGAAAAGCTTTCTAGTCACCCAAAGTGAAATTAGCCATCTCCGAGGAAGACAAAACCAACCAAAAATTTCCCAATATCACCCTTCATAACTGGGCTAAAACCTTATTTTAAATGTTCTGAGCTAATAGTCTTTCATCATGCCATGTACTGCCTTTATGGCTACATCTTGTTCCAATTTTGGTTTCATCCATTCCCATTTCCAAACGACCATAACTTTCATATAGGCTTGCCATACACCAGATTCCATCTGTCTGTGACCTTGAATAAACAAGGGGCCTTTGATGTTCTTATGCACTTCAAACCACTTTGTCCTTTCCAGTGATATATGAGCCACACTGCAGTGAAATGCAGTCATCACTGGTTTGTGGAAGTGCCTTCCTGCTTCTTCTCTTGATGTAAGTTTACCATAGAACAAATTTACTGTAATCTTTTTGTTAACTTGCACTTCCCTACGGAGTGAGAAAGAGGTCAGCAAAACAGCAGCGAGAGGCTAGAAATAGAAATCCTGCACATACAGCATCCTCACAGCCAAAAACAAGGGTCTGTCTCTGGAAGAAGCAAAAAAAACCAAATCACACAGAACCCATCCAACAAACCAGTTGATGATCAGATCAACAACTTCTTGAAAACAAGTATTATGAGGAATTTGTTAACTGATGGACAGATTTACGCACCCCACACAGCAGCTTTGTTGTGGTATTGTGTGTTCATCCTATTACATTTCAAGGCTGCTGTACGAGGCTGTTGGGTTTTGGCACTGTCAAAATGAAACAGAGATTATGTGGTACCATATGTCAGGCAGCTGAAGCAAAGGATTCCTGGTCTAACGTGTTTGCCTTTCCAGTCTGGAAGGAGTATTAAAACCAGTGGATCAGGAGAGGTGGGTGGGCCAACACAGGGAGGTACACGGTGTTTTTGCTTTCACCCCAACATCCCAGCAATCCTGCTGCACTTCTGAACACTCACATCTGGATGTTTCTGCACCAGCCAAATGCAGAAAGAGTTCATCTTTTCCTCCAAGACAAAAACAAAAACACAAAGCAAAACCCTTCAGCAATTATTTTTTAATGCAAATGCATGTTTATTTCATGCCCTCAAGCCTTTTAGTCCTGGTTGTTTGTGACAAACATTCCACAATAGACTCTTTAAAGTCTGGCATATGTGCCAGTGCTAAAAAACATACAGTAGAAGACATAAGACAATTAATATGAAAGACGACAACAACATGCTGCTAATGGTTTTAAATTATTACATTGTAGAATAGTTACTGGTACATCATGGAAGAGCTATCCCCACAGCTCTGCACAAGCCTGAGCTCCATCAATAAACTAATCTTTATCATGTAATACACTGGTTTTCTGTTACAACGATGTTTGTGCCATACAGTCCAGCATCCTGTAACTATGGATAAAGGAATGACACAACTACACTCCAGTTAGCTCAGGTCTCTGCCCCAGTATATGATAGGTTTTCATGGTCCACCTCTCCAGTCAATATCCACTGAGGAGACAATATTGATTGACTTCCAAGATGGAGTTGTACTGGATAAATACAGCAAGATGACGGGAAAGCCCCAAGGTGCCCAGACCGCAGGAATTTGAAATAACTTACAGAATAACCCATTTTTAGGAGAAATCTGACCTAAATTGCATCCAAGATGAACCGTGAATTAGCTCCCAGAGGACCCGGAGCAGACGCCGGTGTGTAAGTTGGCTTCCGGTGCTGGCTGGCTTACTTTTTACCACAACATTTCAATTGTTTGTGTAGTCCCAGTTCAACTAAGTGTTCCGATACACAATATTTTGAAAATAGGATTTAGGCACCTGAATGACATCAGATTTTTTTTTAAAAGTTACCTATATACAAACAAATTCACAAAAATAACTAAAAGCATTTTTCTAACTTGGCAAGGAATAACAGTGGGTTGTGTTTTTTCAGCGTGAAACATGGAGATGTTTCAATGTCTGTTCTTTCTTCTTTTTGAGTTTGTTTGGGGGGTTTTAGGTAAAAAAGGAAAAAGAAACACAGGAATATTTAATAATAACCTATTACCAAGTAATTAAGGGCTCTTCTGAGATGTAAGAAGCTGGTGTTTGAGTTCCATGCTTCCCCCATTCCAGCCCTTGTCACTCATGTTCTTACCTGTTACTGGGTAGCTTGCTGCCTTCATACAAATGGCAAAGCTAATACTTTCAAATAAAGATTTTTAAAAGTCAGATTTCAGCAATGTGAAGTTCTAGCTGGATTTAACGGCTATCACCTCTGAAAAGCTTAATTTTTGAAAGATTAATGGAGAATTACATCCTCTACTTTAAGAACTGACTACCAGGAACTCCTTTTTTTAGTTCTTCCCTTATGCAATATCTGTGCTTTATAAATATTTCAGAGTTTTCAATGCCATTTTGAAAATAAAGATTTCATATTCAAGAAAGACCAAGCAGAAAAAAATAATCTCAATGTTGTCCCTTTATGTTACTGTCACTGCAAGTAGCAGTAGCATATTTTTCTCCATCCAACCTATATTTACGTAACAATAACTAAGCATATTAACTGTAAAGACACTCCAAGGAGCTAAAAAAAGTTAATATAGAATAAGAATTTTGGAGCTTCATGGAAAGATTTTTCGCAAAAAGCAAAAGTTTTTAATATAGCTTTCCCTCCTCCCTGACTTAATTATTTTTTAACCAAAATGAAAACAGACACACTTGGCTTCAGGTTAACACCACAAAAGGATGAAGTTTCTAATCCCATGAACGAGACAAGACTCTACAAAGCTTAACTGCTCCAAATTATTGGAGTATTAGAGAGACTTTCGATTCTTCAGCAGTCCTGAAACACATTTGTAAGGAATATTAGCTCAGTTCGAATGGAGAAGAAACATTACTTCCAACGTGCTGTTGGTAGCTGGGATCACGGCAGGGATGTTTGCCTAAGAGCACCAAGGAAGTCTCCAGGGAAATCATAGGTGTCTACACACAGCAAGTGCCACAGCCACTGGCCCATCCTTTCTAGAGCTCAGTAAGAAGTTAAAACCCATTCTCTTGCTGACAACTGATAAATTTTTCCCTGTCAGAGTTTACCACAGGTAGGTTGAAACCCTCACACCAACAGCCTCACACCAATGGCCACCAGCTCTTCAGTGTGATTATACCCAAAGACAAATGACATTTTATTCCCTTCATGGAAAGTTAAGGATGCAATTTAAACATTTCTTTTTCAAAGTTCAAGAGAGCTGGCTGAAATACTTGTGAAAATAAGTCTCAGTACACACTGTCTAAACCATCTGAAGCAGCCAACCTGGGAAGGGCGGGAGATTCTCAGATACAAAAGATCACGCATGAGTCAAGAAAAATTATCAAGAAAGGTTCCATTATCTTGGAATGGAAATTTCCAAATTCAGCAAGACATCTAAGTAAGCACTCTGTGGAGTTAATTCATGGCCTGAAAATACCCAATATCTATAAAAATTAATTTGGATGAAACTTATTAAAAATGCAAACTTATTAATATTTTTTTAAGAGGATACATGTAAAGTATTGCAGGTGAAATGTTTATGTAACAAGTAAAGAGCAAATTACTGTAATGTATGTTTCAGACAAACCAGAAATCCAGTGCTCAGAAGAATAAACATTCATAAACTCTGCAATCTAATTTTATACAGCAACAAAAACGTATAATAAATTTCACAGTCTTATTGATCCTAATACCATTGGCATTGCCCCAGCAATTGATTTAGTCATTTGATCATCAGTAGAAAAGGAAGGGGAATATAATATTTTAGTGGACTTCATAAATTCAAAGCCTCAGCTTTCAAGTCCAACCAATAATACAATAAACCATGGAGATCATAAATGGAACAACTAAAGTTTTGTAATTACAACATGGTTTATAATGTAATAATTTAGCAAATGGCAGGCATGTTTGATTTATGCAAGATGCAGAATTGTTTCTCATCAGAGCTGTAGCAATACATTTTCTAATAAATATTCAGAACAATCAAGTTCTGCATCTCAACCTCTCCAAATGGTGACTGCTTGCCTGGCATTGTCTAAATTCAAGGGGTTGTTTTAAAAGTGAAACAGATCTATTTTTCCCGTCTTCCTTCTACAGATTTTCAAACCCAGTGTTTATGGTTTTTTAGCCATAGAGAATGAAATGGTTTTGGTTTTTTCCATGACAGTAGGAGCACTAAGCACTTAAAATAGGCACAATATTTAGCATTGCCCAGTCAGTCTAAAAGGCTTAGAAACTGCAGTAGCATCATTTTGTTACCGGGTTGCTCTGCCAGCCTTTCTACCGGCATGTGTGTGCACGAGGTGACAGGAGAATAACATTTCCCCGTTATGCCCATGTATCACCTGCCCTTCACAGGAGGTTTCTGGTCTGGGTGTTTGTCTCTCTCTGCACCTTTGAAATACATTTTAAGGCTTGGGTTTTTTTTTTCTTCCGGCAATAGCAGCAGATTACAAAAATACCTCAGAGCAGATCAGGTACTGGATGTTTTGATTCCGTTTTAAACCAACCCCTTCAGCTACACTGCCAGAAACATCCTGTGCTGCAAACAGACCTGATGAGCCCAAGAACGCCTGTCTCAGCCATCGGTACAGTGTGGCCATGGCACTTTACAGGTAGTAAGAATTCTGTAGACACAGAACCTTCTTAAAGCGGCTTCCAGTTCATTAAAGGTCAGACTTTTAAAATAATACACTGAGAACAAGAAGCCTGCATGCCACTCAGCAACTTGTAGAGTCAGCTGGCTGGCGAACACCGCAGCTTTCGGGAGGCTGCTTCAGTCTGTTCAGGCAACACAGCACAAACTTGTGAGCCAAGGAAAAACATTCAACTTACTGTGAGCTGGGGATATTATGTCTGGCCACTGATGTCTAGTTCACCTCAGAAAACACCTCTGTACTGTGAGAAAAGAAAGCTTTATTCTCCTGACAACAACACATCCATTTTCATAAGTTCATTTTAAACTTAAGAAAAAAAAAAATAAACCTAGCAGCAACAAACCAAGGCATCAGCCCTGCAAAATCAGTTTCACTGTGTAGAAACCCCCCGAGCTGTCTCCCCAGACACTCTGACAGTCAGTAGAAGCTCAAACTCTCTTGGTGCAGCCTAAAATATAAATCCATCTAAAAGTCAAACCCAGAGAGTGTTGCAGTGCTCCTAGGAATCCTGTTTTGCACAGCAGAGACCCATCTACTTGAACAGTGCAGAGCAAGGGAATAACTCAGGACACTGCCCTTGTTCATGGGTAGGCTTCCATTTACAGGAACAAATACTGGTGCAGCAACAATAATTCTGTGTAAGCTGCCTCTCCTGTTCAATATGTCTATCGGGCTCTAAGAAAACTTCTCTGATAATTACTCTGTGGAACATTCCTACATTTTGGCCGAAAGATCAAAGTTCACACAGATTTTCAGAGGAGAGAGTCAATGAAGGAAGTGTCTAAGCCCCCTACACTCCCTCGGCACAGGCACTTTGCAGCCAGCACAGAAGCTGAAAACTCATAAAGGGAGCTACGACACTGCCCTGTGCCTGTACACACGGGAGGGGTTGGCCAGACAGTAGTGAGCTGGGACAGCATTCAAGAAACTTCCTAGTCCCAAGGCTTCACAGGCCTCATAAAATTTATTAGCTCCAAATTTATAGCGGCTCTTGAACAGCGAGTTATGCACAGTTCAATTCTCAGTGGAAAATTCACAGTAAAAATTCCCACATGAGAGAACTAGCCAGTGACATGGCAGTCCGCAGCAGCATGGGAAATTCTGGGAGAGACACCCAAAATCTGGCCTGCTGTATATTCACCATCCAGGACAGCATCACATGAAACACCTGCCTGTGACAGCAAGATCTCATCTCCTTGAAGGAAAGGCATCTGCTGCTGAATAATCCAGCCCAATAAAGGAGGCTGATGTCACCATGGGCCTACATGAAATACTATCAAATATGTGATTTATTTCCACTAGCTGTTACTTCTAAAGTAGTGTTTTCCCCTTTTTTTAATATTAATTTCTAAGCATCTTTTTTTTCAAAAAAAAAGCTCCTCTTGAGTTTCATCAGAAATGACTTGGATGATCTTCTGTTAAAAGAATGACTTTTATCCTCATTCAAATACATATTGTATTGGCTTAGAAACATCAAAGAGGCAATGTCTTTACATATTCTATTTCTAAGAAAAGAAAAGGAGTTCTCTCTTTATTAACATTGGTAATGTTGAATCTTATAATGAAAAATGCACAAAAGCAATATTTTTGATTAATAGGTAATAGAACAGCACTGAATAAGAGAGCATTAATATATTTTTACCCAAAGACTCACTCAGATAATGCATCAAGAGAGTTTTGAACTGAGACGAAGCCACAAGCAAAAATGAGGTCGGTGGTCTCCTGCTCCCCCTCCTACAGCCCAATATTTGTATTGACCTTGAAAATCCACCACAGAGTTCAAGCACAGCTTCCAACATGTGACTGTCACAGCCCACAACAAGCACAGCAGGAGCACTTCCTCTCGGGCCAGAAGCACTGTGCAGGACACAGATAATGCTGTCTGACCACACCAATAAGCAAACATTACACCCAGGGCAGTTATTTGAATTACGACTAGAAAAAAATGCAGTAGCATCTTACAAGTAAGGTTTTTGTACCCATGGATATTTTCAGAGTTTTTACTGCACCAGCAACTGACCTGCAGAGAAGTCTGCAGCATTTTCTGGTAGAGGGTGTGCACGTATCCTTTCTGTCTCTGCTACATGTAGCACAATAGAGCCTTTGTGATGTTCCCCAGAAAACCTATTTATGGACTTAGATTTTGAACATTCCTTTCACTCTTTGTCATCTTTTACCATTGTCTTTGAACCACTCTGATAATGAAATTACAAAGGGCCATATAAGCAGTTAGATTGGAAAACAAAAAAGGAGAAAGAAAAAAGAAATTTTAAAATAAAACAGGCATGACACTATCCTGCATTTTTCATTATTTAATTATAGTCAATAGAAATCACAAAAATCTAATATTAATTTGAGAAAAGAAACTTGTCTGTTGAATTCTAAAATTTCTGTTGAGGTCTGCAAAAGGGATGTCATAGGAAAATACACTGTCCTGGAATAACAGCTACCTATTTTGGGATTTGTGTTACATTGGGAAAATACCTTCATATGTATGTACAGAAAAGATGGCATTTCATTCTTTAAAACATTTTAATTAGACTTTGGAATTTCAAAAGTCCCAACTAATCAGTTTTGGAAAAATCTAGATTTCTATAGCGACCCCTTCACACCATTTTCTTTGCTCCTCTGGTTTTACATAAAATGGATATTTTCATTTGGGAGTGTTGTACATTGCAGAAGTAAACACATTCCTTCTTAATTCTTCCTGTTTTCCTTTACTTATTTTACGATAAAAGAATTGTTTCATAGCAATAATACCCTGAAAAATGAAGAAGTGTTGGGATCAGTTTGTATGAAAGTATCAACGCAGTGGTAGATGAAGAGTAAGGATGTATTTAAAAAAAAAAAATCAGAGAAGAAAAAGTAGAGAAGCATTAGTGTATCTACGAGGTACACTGATGAGAGACAGCATCCTCATCCCCCGAATCTCTTCTCTCCCACACAAATGTATTTTCCGCAGAGGATTTAATCCACATTTAATCCAGGACCCACTTGCTTGCTCATTTATCAGTTTCTTCCCCCATCATTTCTGTGCCTGAAATCACAACCTACAACCACAGAACCAGAGCTACGGTCATGGATGTGACCCAGCTGAATGCACTGGGCAGGTTCTCACTCCAACCATATTTCAAATCCCTTGAAAAAGCAATGTTACCATGTTCATTATATTAACGTACATAAAATTTGCCTGTCCTTCTCCTTGTTTTCCTTTTCTCTCATATCTCTCTACTTGTCTATCTTTACTATGTACCACACTCACAGCAAGGACTTTTCCTTGTCAGTGTTTGGAGCTTGGCTCATACAGAGGCCTACCATAGAAAAATAAGATAACAATTTAATCTGCACTCAATCTTTGTGATCTATGGAATAGCAATGTCTTGTTTGAAGTGTGGTATTACATTTGGAAACAGCAAACAAGAAGCTAATTATTTTTTCTGTTTGTATCTGTCACTCTTCTTCCTATGGATTGAGCCACTGTCTCAGCCTGCTGACTCTGAGCTTCAGAGAAACAAGAGACCAACAGGGCTGAACTGCATTAGGGGTAAAAAAAGTTCAAACAAAGAGAAAGAGTAAATCTAGATGTCTATAACATCTGAGGTAGTGGCTCAGGACACAGACGTAATACTAAGTTACATAGGGAAACACTGGCATTTTGGCAATTATGGAGTTCAAAAGATGCCCACAGTCAATCAAATTGGAATTAACAAATGGAATACAAACTGCACAGCGAGATGTGAGATGAGAGAAGAGGAAAAGAGTACTGGGACTAGGAGCTAACTCAGACCTGCAGTAGGCTCACAGGGTTTGTAACAGCTACTATAATTTCTGCATGAGAATAAACACTTCAGAGATAGGAAGGGGAAAGCAGAGGAAAGAACAACAAAAAGAAAGGGAGGCGGCAGTCATTCCCTCTGCTTTTAAAATATGAACCATTAGCAGAAAAAAAGTTTCTAAAGTTACTTTCAAAACCAAGAGACATAACAGCTCCCTGTGCTGTCATTATCAACCAAAGATTTTGTCTTAAAAGGGACTGGGAGAAAATATTCTTAACAATTATTCAAAACTCTGCTTTTAAGACACAATAAAAGTTATGAAAACAGAATTCGCACATGAAATTTTACAGAGCTGTGAAAAATTAAACCATATGGGAAATAGCCAAAAGAAACGTTTCATATATTTGTGTGTATGTTTGTGCATACGCTCCAAAACACAGCTCACTCAGTACCAGCCAAGAAGCTTGCGTGCTACAACGAAGCATTTATGAGAGTAAAGTCAGGCATCTCCTGAGGCTGGAAAAGAATATGTTGTTCCAATGTGCATCCTTTCTGTTTCATCAGATTTGGATTCCATGACGACATAAATATATTCACCCCAAGATGCACATCGACACCAAAACATGTAGTCTAAGAATAATCACCACATCAGAGATTGACATAAAGGACAATATTTGTCTGGCAGAAGAACATGGAGCAAACAAAGCACTGATATACACACACTTGAAGCCACACCAGGAAACAGACTTGAGTCTGCAATCACTACCCTCCTGCATCTCGCTGTTGCCACTCCCACAAAATGAGCAGAGACACTCCATTGCTACTGCTCCCCAGATATAGGCATTTCAACAGTGCCTATGGGATGTGAGTCAACCAAATCCTGTCACTTTGCTAAATCCCTACTCATTTGTCTAGTGTTTAAGAATTAAACTCTTGGAAATATAATTACATCTGATATCCTGTCCTCCTGTTTCGTTCCTGCTGCAAACAGGGGCATTGCCATTTTTAAAAGCATGTGCCTTCACAACATTGCTTTCTAAGGATGTACAAGCAAATCTTCCCTCACCATGCACGAAGTGGAGGAGAAGCGTGGAATGGCTGGGGTTGGAAGGGACCTTAAAGACCATCTCACTCCAACCTCCTGCCACAAACAGGGCCACCTTCCACTAGACCAGGTTGCTCAGAGCCACGTCTAGGCTGGCCTTGAATTATTCCAGGGATGGGGCATCCACAGCTTCTCTGGGCAACCTGTGCCAGGGCCTCACCACCCTCACAGTGAGGAATTTCAAAGCCATGCAAGCATTTTGCAGCAAAGCCGGGAAGGGCAGCCCGATTTGTTGGCTGGGCAGGTGAGCTGGGAACAGCCTGTTTGCCGCTCTTCTGTTCTGTACTGAGCCATGGCAGAGGTCTTGCGCTAGGCTAGAACAAAGCAAGGCACTGCAAATTTTCATTACAGACATTTTTCCAAAGCACGTCTCCAATTAATACATAATTATGTTTTCTTTTTAAAAGCGTAGTACAGAAAATGCACAGTCCATAAATCCTACAACATTCAAAGATACAGCCCTGTTTAATTACTGTACAACCACAAAGGAAATATTCCCAAAATCTTCTAACTGAAAGGGTTACTGCTATAGTTTCAAGGGCAACAACGTAATGTGAACTCTCAGTTGAAGATGCCAACTGTATTGAAACCTAGAAATAACAAACAACTTATAGCAACGAAGAACAAGGCAAACGAAGGATATAACCATACAGAGAAGAGCAAGAAAACAGAGAAGAGATAATTCACAAAATCCTGCAGGATAGAGGGTAGACCTTGGGGGGTCTAAACAAAAAACAGCATTTCAGCTGTGATTTCAGGATCTGAATCAGTAGGATACCAATATAACTAGCAAGCAGCAACGATCTTGAAGCAGGCATTTCTAGGCTTACCACCATCACTGTCCACGAGCAACAAAAATTTCAGCGATAAGCTCTTGGGTCTTCCCAACTTTCTCTGCAGTAACTGCCTTCATATTATTATCATGAATATCATCATCTTTATGAACAGGAAGTTGGAAACTGTGTTTTCTGTTTTGGCTGTACTTGTTGGAGACAAAGCTCTGGGTTTCTGTTATGTATGGACTTAGGTAAAGGATGTTTCCAATTTCTGTCTTCAAACTTTCAACCTTTTCTCCTAGTCAGAGCTCTTTCTCCCAAGAAAGAGGACTTTACAACAGCACTGCTGAAAATTAATGGTCAGTTCTGCCAGAAGAGGACCAAAATGTTTAGGATTCTCACTCTTGCTTACATTTTATAGACAAAACATTTGACATGGAGATGGAAAGATGTTGACTGCACTGAGTGTAGGTTATAGTAAACTCTACTGCCTATCCAGACAGCTGCATGTTGCACAGCTTGAATGCAGGATCTCAGCCACAATTTCTGTCACTCAGTCAACTGCTGATGGAGTTCCTGTGCTATAATTTTCCTATATTTCAGCAGCATCTAGAAACACCAGTTGTGGTTAATGTCCTGTGAGATTACACAGAACACAGCCCTTTTGTAAAGACCAGTTGCCTTCACTCAGCTGCCAAGGGTTGGGTGACGTAGTGTGAAAGTTGCTCTTACCCTCAAGGACTCACTGCTCAAAAAAACATTCCTTGGTTTTATTCTTTCTTCCTTTTTTTTTTTTAATAGAAGGAAAATCAAATCATTGTACACAATTTTCTAAGATTCAGCAGAAATAAACTCCTGATTTTCTGAGGCTGAGGCTACTGCTTAACCACATCGTAGATCACCTGCCCTGCCTCCTTCAGTTCTGGCATAGCCAGGCGTTCCCTCAGCTGCAAACCCTCGCCAGAGCAGCGGTCAGTAGTGCCCATCTTCCCAAGCCACGACAGCTGTGCTTGGAGGTCACTGTGCATTTCAGCTGCAGCACTCCTGCACGAGCCTTGCTTACAGCACTAGATGCTTGTGCTCAGGACCCCAAAACTGCTTCTCAGATACACTGGGAAATTTCTCAGTAATCTAAATAACAGGTTTAGCTTGTAGCCTTCTCCTACACCCACGAAGGAAAATATTTTTAAAGCATACCTGATCTACAAGCACAAAGACAATTCAGACAGTTGAAGAAAATGAAGGAACTTACACCTTACAAGGAAAAATTTTTTCCTTGGAATGATTAAGCATCCTGGGCTCAGTACTGAGCAGAGACTACCCTGACCCTCCAACATTCCCCCTTTTAGTCCCACTTCTGAATGTCTCCTATTTGCTACTATCATTGCAATATTTGGAAGCCATGAGTTAGGCTGGGCTCTGCTAGCTAACACAGCTATCATGAAGTCCAGTTAATAAAAATGGGGGACTTCTTAGCTGGTTTTGGAAGCTGTGAGCTCTAGAAATTTATCTGTTAATGAATGAAAATGAAAAATCCTTTATTTTCCTTGACTCCTAGAATTGTGACCTTAAAAAAATGTCATCCTCATAAGAACTGCACAAGACCATCCTAATATCACACCAAGGATGCTCCAGTCTCTGAAAGATCCTTATCTTATTTCCTTTCTATCTGATGTTTTGTTGTCTATATTCATTAAAAAAGCAAAAAGCCTGTTACTAAATTGCCGAGAGCAGCATGATTATTTGTACTTCTGTAATTTGTCGTGTACAAGGGGAAAACTTGCCATCATATTAAGTTATGGCATTCTCATAACTAGTTGCCACAGCCAGCAAAAAGATTACTCGAAAGAAATTACTTCAGGACACCAAAAAAAAAATTACTTGCTTTTGTTCTGATAATTTTTCAGCTTGCCTTTTCTGTAGAGAGCAGTAGGAGAACTGTCTTGGTATGCAAACATGGAGCCAAATTCATCTGTTTGTATACATCCTGCTTCCCAGACGGGCAGGGTGCAAACATACATAATATATATGGGTCAAGTTTGATTGCTTAGGAAGGAGGCAATAATGCAGGACTAATTATTTCCCTGACCTGATGGGTAATATTTTATTTAACTCCACTCTAGGGAAGCTAAACTAGATGGTGGGAAAGAGAAATGTATTCTCAGAGGAATAATGCCAGTTTATGCAGCACCTTTGATTTTTGCATACACTCGATGATTGAGATAATTTTAAAATATTATTTATTCATCATGTTTTTATTTGGACCCCCAATGTAAAGGTTCCATTTTCCTATTCCCCTCCCCATGCCTAATATTTGTTACACTTGCATTTTTCAAACCATTTACTGTCTGAAGGGTAAGTAGAATGACACTGCTCATAATGTGCAAATAAATGTGAAATAAGCTAGTCAGCTCAAGTGGAATGAATTACTGTCACTGGTAAAATAAGGCAAGAGGGAACAGCTGCCTTGGGAGCTAAAAAAGGCTCCAGCAGGTACTGCTATTGAGCGACTGGAATAACACTTACTATGATTTATCAAAGACCACTTGAAAGCACTTCTGAGGCATTAAATAGGCATGAAAAGAGGCTTTAGTGGCAACAGGACTATGCCAGAATGGAGTTATTAGGAGACTCAAAAGCTTGACCCTAACTTTCAGCCTGTGAACAAGGGATGCCAAAAATCTTCAAAGATGTGTGGAAGAAAATGGAGGGTATGGTCAATTTTGAAGAGATGACCACAGAGTCACTGGGCCCTAACTACAAAAAGCTGATAGCATGACTATGGAGAAAGGAAAAAACCCCAGTCCATGATTAGTACCACAGCACTGCACCAGCCCACCAGAAAATGGCTTTGCGTAAGAATAATCTCATAAGTGAAAGAAAATACTGAAAGTATTTTCAGTTGCAACATCCCTGTGATCAAAGACAATTTGCTGCCCTCCCAGTTTTCACTGCTAGTCTTCAATTACAGCAATGCCTTTGTGGCAGGGGCTGGCACAGTGGTACCACAGGTACCGTGCTGCCTCTGCCAGGCCCCTGCAGGGATAAAACTTCATCTGGCACAGACCAAGGTCGTGCTTCCAGGTCTCACCTGCCCAGCCACTGCTCAGTCTGCTGATGAGAATAAAGTGTTTTGATGTTGGACAAGTTTTAAGAATGGTCCTGCTCCACAATGTAGATTCCACGTTTTAAGGACTGGAGGATGGAGTATCTCAGTGCAGCGTTTCGCTCCACTCCAGCTGACCTTACAGCAAAGGTATTTCCCAGGAAGGGAACACTCCAGTTTGCCCAGAGGCATGGCAAGGACTTCTCTGCTCAACATGAGGCAGCACTTTGCAAGCCCCACATTACTCCTGCAGCCTTGTAGCACCTGGTGTTTCAGCCCTCACCTTCTCAAGAGAGAGGCATTTGCACCCATTTAACGGTGCATTTTCTTCGTAGGAAAATAAGTCATTAAGCAAGTTACTACAGTGAAGATTTTAGAAAAGAAAACATTAGTTTGTGGCAGAGTTCCCAGCTCCCTGTCTCATCTTCAAAAGAATGGCCACCTAGGGACTGCTGTGGGTGGGGAAAAGCATTAATGGAGCACTCAGAGGTAGATGGGGGAATACAGTTTTTCTTACACTGCCTAATAAGCTACATTTCACCACCCAACTTTATGATTTTCTGCAAAAAATAGACCTCTCCATACTTCTCTGCAAAGATTTAATAGCAGCAAGTTGTAAAATGGTCTCACATTACTAAGACTTCATTATTTTCACAAAATATACTACTGTCATCTACTTGCACATTATGAAGTGTTTTATCATAAAACAAATCTCTTAAAGTCATTAGTATGAGTTAGTGAACTTCTACTGTCTGTTAAAGACAATTGTTGCTATTCTGAATCTTAAAGAACTAAACCCCATCACCATTGTGCCTGAAACCAAACAATGCTTAAAAAATACATCAAACAAATGCTGATATTGCAGTGCATAAGGCCCATAGCATTTCCTTACATTCCCAGGAAGCTCTCAGAGAGAGACATCCGTTATAATTCAACAGTAATGGCACTGAAGATTTATCACAGTTTTATCCATAAATAGTCCTAAATGACACAAAATCAAAATAACCATGAGGTCATCTGTCCATGGCTGGCACAACAAAGGCAAAACAAAATAACCACTCTCCTGTTGTTTTAACAATGGGGAAGGCACCAAGATGGGGCAGGAGACCCTCCATGAGATTGTTCTACCAGGAACTTGCTGCTGGAATACAAACCAGTCAGCAGTGTGTGGTGTGAGTGTTCTGAAGTTGCAGATGTGCTGCAAGGTCCCACTGGCACAGGGAGGCAACAAATGTGGGAGATTTGTACAGTCACGAGGCAAGAGATGTGACAGTACTTAGTTTCTCTGCTCTGAAAAAACTGTTCTAAGAATTTGTTTCCCATAAGTGTCCAACTTGAGACATATGAGCCAGCAGTTTTGCAGTGTAGGCAAGTTTTATTTCCTCAGAGGAGACATGTCTGTACAACTGCACGTGCACAGACAGCACACAGTAAAGTCAGGACCTAACACTCCTTGAAAAGCAGCTGAACCTCAAAACCCTTTATATAATTTTAATATACCTCAGAATCCTTTCCCTATAGCATTATCAGGGCTCCCAGAGCTTTGATAGAAAGAGTTAGACACAAAATCACTGAAAAAACAGTGCCAACACAGGTTGCCAGCCATTCTAGCAGACCACAGTTTCTGGGAACATCCTAGGAGTCCCCTACCCCTTTGTGCTGCTGTGAGGGTGCAGAGGGGCTTCTCTGGAAGAGAAACACAACAACTGAGCTGTCCTGTGGGATCACTCTCTCCCAGTACACCGTTGAACAGCTTAAAGAGAGGAAACTTTTTTCAACATTTCTTTTTTTCTGGCATCTACTTTCTAAACACAAGTTCAAAGGCCATACCAGTGCTGCTAGAACCAGGGCTTCTTTAAATCACTGTGTGTGTGCCTGACAGAAATATCTGAAAATGTCATATTTACCCAACAACAACCATGATTTTTAAAAGGTAATTACAGTGCTCCTTGAGAGGTTAACTAAAATAGGTAAATTAGTTGTATCTGCAGCTGATTGTGACAGGTAGGAAGAGCTTCACAACATGCACAGCTTTAGTTACAACAGCTCTGGAAAAGTCCTTAGGGATTTAGAACAATGAAACTGTAATTTAGCCAGTCAGTCACAAAGAGCCATAAACAGATTCATAGAGACACTTCTGTACCCACAGCTCCTTGTATATTTTATGAGGGAAGCACTATCTGCCTTCCCTCTCCTTCCCTGATCCCTCTCTTCCCTATACATCAAGCTCACAAACAAAACAATGCAAGTGCTAAGAGAAAAAAAAAGACAGAATTTATCTACATGGCATTGCTCAGATCTTATAATAAATATAATTCTCCATGCAATTATTTATTTTCAAAGAAAACCCTTGTTTTCAAAAATATGAAAGACACCATCAGTTGTTTTATTTCAAGGTTTGCAAGGTTCAACTAACAAAACGAAACAGCAGATACAAAGTCTTTGATGACAGCACTTTGGTTTCCTTACTATAATTGCATTTCATAGCACAGGAGGCATTCATATAACAGGAGGCATTGTTTATATGCAACTGCATTTTGTTGTTATCGCAAATACTTCTTCCCTCATCTTTGAAAAGTCAAAGCTTCTGAGAACGTTCATAGATTTTGTAGGTCTGGCTGGATAAGAACTAGCCAGGAGACATGCATGTGGAAATCACCCACAGACCCCTGCAAATGTTTACCTCAATATCAGCTTAGTTGAGTAGCAATTGCAATTAGAATGGGTCTGAACTGGTGAGACAAACTTGAAATGATTCTCTGGAAACCCCTGTAATTAGATCACCAACAGCTGTTTAGCCTTGCTGACCCTTAGCCGAAATAATTATGATTTTGACTGAAAAGGCTTCAGTCTCAGAAGAAATACGACAAAAAGCACGTCATCAGGGAATAAAGCATTATTTGACTATTATTCTGAGTCCTCTCTTCACAAGGCTGAAAGATAGAAAAATAAAATTTGGTGCCAACTATAGAAAGTTTTGGTTGGGAAAAAAAAATGCACTCTGCAATGAAAAGGGGATTCTCCCCGAGCATACTGCTTGTCCCTAACCAACATACTGCCATACATCTGAACTAAAGCCCCTCACAGCTGACAAAGTTAATGTGGTACAAGATCCACAACTGAGAAACATGGTTCAAGTCTAAGCAAATATCACATTTTTCCTCCCCTTCTCAGAAATTACAAGTTTCAGTGCAGCTTGAAAACAAACATGTCTGGAATGAACACTTGAAAGGAAAACAAAAAGAAAAGCAAACTCATAAACCTGATGCAAACAGTGCTGTTGCTGGTACACCTCTTTTCTAAGGCTGCATATGTGCATTATAAAGCTCATTTGCAAATGTGGTTGAACCAAACTCAACCTGAGCCAGCCCTGTAACTATGACCAGTAAAAATGATATTAGATCTGACTAGACTGTAATAATATAAAAGCTTAAGCCCAACTCCAGGATCCGGTTGAAAAGGAAAAGCTATACTGCTGACAAATCAGCATAATATGGAAGCAGTACGGAGGAAGGAAACTGTGATTCAAAAACATTGCAGAATACAAACAGAATTAATTTAAATAGAACAGCATGGGCATAGAGCTAATATTCAGAGTTAACATAACAATACAGTATAATTACATCAAAATAGGTAAAGCCATGGGGCTCCAAGCTTAACAGTAAATTGTCTCCCTCCACCTAGGAGCTGCTGGAGCAGACTGCTGCTCAAAAAAGAGGTGCCTCAGCTGCACATCAGCAGTGATGTGAAGATGCCCTCCTCAGGGCTCTTCGCTGGTGCCTGCCAGTGGAACAGAAGGCAGCTGTCAGAATACCAAGTCCTAGGAAACTAGGAGGTTCAAGGTGTTACCCTTCTCAGCCCACTGAGCCAGACACAGCAAGCTGATCTATTTATTGCATGACTCTCTCCTCCGAGGAATTCTCGCAGCATTTGGCGTGGTATCCATTGTTGGTTTGCCCCCCTCTCCTTCTGATAAAGTTTTCCAGGCTGCTTTCAACCCAAATTCCTGAACAGTTTTAGAATTATTAAAATACTTTGCTTGTTGAGTTTGCTCAGTATTTTTGTCAATTTCCCATTCATTAGAAATTCTTCATTCCACTTATGGAGCAATATGTACTGTTTGAATTTTCTCCCAAAGGAAAGGAAAATTATTTTTATTAAGCTGATAAACCAGCTGTGCTCAAGTATGCAAGACAGATTTGATTGTGGCAGCCAACAGTATCTCTTCTGGGAGTTATGAAGGACCAAATGCAAGTTCTTCCTTCACAGCTACAGCTAAAATACCATTTTTCTGTTTGTTATATAGTTCAGATTGAGCAACTGAAATATTTCTGCCTCATCACACTTTATAGGAACTTTTGCCATGTAATTAAAAAAAGGTGTGTGTAGAGAAAACAATGCACGAGGGTGGCTAACACAGACCACTGCCCATCACAGCTTTAGCACCACAGTCCCCATGTTCTGCTTTCCACCAGCACTCAGTGACTGCCAAATGACCTGGGGGCTCCCATACACATGGCAAAGCCAACCTAGCCCAGGTCTCCTTTCTCAAGACTGCCCAGATGCAACGTGTGAATTGGTACGTCACCATTAAGAAGATTTTAATGGGCTTTGGAGACATGTGATACTATTTATAATCAACCCTCCTAGACAGTTGTTTGCATACTCTTCCCTGATGCAGCTTCCCTTGAACAGAGTTGCTACACAATCATTACAAATTGATTGCAAAAGAGCTAACAATCATGATTAAATCATTAAATTCTTGTCTACGCTTCAGAGAGCGGAGAGAAAATTAACTTCCCACCAACCTAATTTTTTCCTGAACATGAAATAATGATTTTCTGCCCGTCTAATTACAAAGCCAACATCTGATCAAGCCGGCATCCAGAGGGGATTATCACATGCACAAGTATTAGACCTCATTACCAGCTTGAGTGCAAAATTATTACATCTTGTAATTGGATGGTGAGATTTATATACAGATCGGCCCGGTTTCTGTAAGATTGTAATTACAAGCTTCGTTGGTTAGCTACTTATCACTCAGCACAGAAGAGAGGAAAATAAGCAACAGAAAAAGCATTTCATTAACCCATAACCCTATCAAGGGAGAACCACTGTAACATCCATGTCTGCATTAGGGAGAACAGCTAAATTCACAGATGAAACAATTTATTATACTCTTTGCAAATGGGATTTCATTTTGTTTAACCCCTAATGAACTATTTTGGTAAACTGTATGAGCAAACCATCCATTTTATAGACAACTAGGTTCAATATAGTAATTATAAGGGGTAACTGACTGAAATAAATACTCATCTGCTTAGGAGCAAGGTTATTTGATATACAATTGCACATAGATTTGAGCATTCACAATAGGCAGAGTAAATAAGGAGCTCGCCTTGGCTTGTTACAGAGACTGGAAAGCCCCTTGCATACAATCAGAACTGGGAGAGCATAAGAAATCCTGCTGTGAGAGTAAGACATACACACATACAAATTGCCAAAAGGTAAGATCATCAGGGTCTGCAAGGCCAGGCCATGTTCAGAGCACAATTAAAAATACAGAACATCCTGCACTGTTGCTTTGGGGATGTCAAGGGGCAGGTGTGTACAAGCACCTGAGTGGGACAGATTTACAACATCCATTCAAAAAGTAATTTATAAATCACACTTCTAGGCCTTTTAAGCAGAAACTTCTAGGCTTTCTAAGCAAACTGAAAAGAGTAAGCACCAATATTACAGACACACTTGTGCCCACTTTCTGCCTCAGCTTCATTTTCCAACTCTCATGGCAGGATGTGAATGGATGTTTATCACTGACATCAGTTCTTACTTTGAATAAGCCCTGACCTCTTTGGGTGTTTATTAAGGAAGGCTGTCCTTAAAATGAGATTATTGCAGAACCATCACATCCTTTTTTTCCTATTTTTTCCCCAAACACTCACAGTTTTACAACCTAGAACAGAAAAAAATCACGGCACAGAAATCATTAGAGCAAACTTTGGAAGTTTCCATTCTCTCTTGTATCCAGTAACAAGTTTCGGAAGAGTAAAAATCTTCCCATTCTGTTGAACGACAAGCTATTTATTTCATTAGTAGCAAGTGAAGCAACCAAAGTGGGTTAGAATTTAAAAAAAAAAGCCCAACAAACAAAAATCCCCAAAACCCAAATTTACCAAAAAAAGAATGCTTAGATGATCTAACTAATGGGAATGTACCCTGGGTATCAAGAAGTGTTCTCCAGAATTCCTCACACTTTCTACCCAACATCCAAACCCAACGCAGTAAAGTTCTGTTGTGGATTGAAGGTGACTTTGTGTAACAATGCAGAAATGCAGTGTCTCAAAAAAACAGGGGTTTTTAAATGCATCATGAAATATTTCCCAACTCAGTTCAGTTTTGGAAAACAACCTTAATTTCAAAGATCATTTTTATCACAAACTTAATTAGAGTGGATCTTTATCTCATGTCGGCTGCTAAACTCTGATCGATTTCTGTAGCGCAGGGTAAACCCACGGGCAGCATATCAGGATTATCTGCAAGGAGGGATGATTCTCTACTGTTATTCCAAGTTGTGGCACCCAAAGATTCCAGATGGGCTCCACATTATTCTGGCCACTCATCACACACAGATAACAGAAAATATCTACTCCAGAGGTCTTGCAGTCAAAGGCACCTGATACAAGAAGTACATAAGACTGAACTGCTACCTTGAGGGGTCTCAGCACAGTAATTCTTTTAAAAACATTCTTTTAATTCTGTTTGCCTCGCAGAGCCTTTGTCTGTTATTACTCTCAACCTGTATGTTAAATATTTCTATGTCCTTCTAAAATGCCTTTTCTCTAGCCTTATTGACTCCTGTCAACCCCAAAAGTCAAAACAGACACTTGCACAAAAAAAAGGGAGAATCCAAGCACACTTTCAATTGCAAAAAAATCGTGAGGCTATACTTGTACTTCAAGAAAGAAAAAATGTTTTACAGAGAACAAAGGTATTTAGGAATAACTAAAATACTAACCAGGTGGTCAGTATCATTAGCAAGCACTGTGGGAGAAAAAAATTAAACAACTGGCTGAAGAAAATACTTAAAATTCAAAATACTTCAGTAAAAAATATAAAAACTGTCAAATGCAGCAAGTTAGGTGTCATGATTGGAGACAGCAGCAGCTTGGACCACAAGTATAGAATCCAGCTTCTCAGGGAAGAAAAGTACTCTAAGTCATACCAAAGAAAATAATTCAATTCATTTTACAGAAGCAAATTTTCCTCAGAGCAGCCTGAAAATAGTCTAGTCTCCCTTTTGGGCCAAAACAAGTATTCAGTAATGTGAACTTCCACCTTGCATGGGCAGCTCCCACGAGTAGAAGAAAGGCAGGAAAAATTTATCTGCTTTGGGCTGTAAAAAAACATTGCACTGGCTCTGTTTCCTCTTGCATCAACCTGTCCAGGACCCACCAGGTGTAATGTGCTTATGGTACAACAAATATAAATGCAGTAAAACAAGCCTGAATGTGTCCCTACGGTTTTCCTGCCTCCACCCGAGCAGTCCAGAGCTCCTGTGCTTAAGGACCTGTCTATAGGGGTACATCCCAAAATACATCTTGCAACACCAATCCCAGAAGGCATTGTAGGGGCAGGACAAATCCAAAATCTACTTGCAGACAGGGCATATAGAAAGACTTTATGTTTACCACTTTCTACGGACAGAATTGTCAGCATGTAAAAATTGTCACGGAATACAATAAAATAGAATAACTTCAGGAACAGGGAAAATAAAGAGAATGTATTACCTTACAGTAATATGAAACAAATTATTTGGTATTTTGCATACTACCATCTTACTTCAGGTCTTTTCTATATACATAGCAATAGCCATTTATAGACATTGGCACTTCACAGTAAGACAGAAGAACGAAAAAAACCCAATTTGTAAAGCTCCCTCCCACTCTTGCTCTGGTGCAAAGGCTGAGATTGGAGCTCAGGAAGCAGAGGTGCACATGTGTAAAAAGAGTACAACCAAAGACAGCAGCCACTGTATTTAGGCTGAAGCCCAAATAAATACTTGCAATACTATGTTGGTTTTTTTTTCTTTTTGATTGGCATATTTTACATGCATTATTTATTAAGCTGCTCTAAGGTCATGTCATAGCCTCAGTTTTTTGCTCCCCACATTTATTGCTATATATTATTGGCAGGCTAGTAGCACCAAGTAGTTGCAGCCATCACCTGAACCCCATCCTATTAAGCTCTGTGCCAGCCAGACCAAAGGAGAGGGATGCACACTGTCCAGGTAGGAGGCAACAACGTTTAACACTTTACAAGCACAGACTTGCTGAGCTTCTTGCATGTCTCTAATATATTCATTTCCCCTAAGGAGGGGCGTATGGAAGAGAATGGGAAGATAAGAGCAGTAGCAAAATGAGTCCAAGGAATCTCAGGCTTCGATAAATAAGCTGAAAAGAACCTGCACATTTGCATACTCACACAGTTTAGATACATTATGTTTTACTACACAATGTCCCAGCAGGCCTTGTCACGCAAACATCCAGGATCCTGAAAAGACGCATCTGTTTCCCCAGAATGGCACATTTCACAGCCACATCAGAACAGTCACGAACCTTGAACATACCTGGGACCTTGACTTTAAACACACCAGACCAATATTCCCCAAAACTCACTAATGTTCTCCAAAGAAATTAAAATAGACAAATAGAAAACCAAAAGTACTTTGTATGGGGAGAGACATTAAGTCTAAAAAAATGTGTCAAGGTAATTATCAAAGTGATCATTAGCACTTCTCAAAATCCACAACAGCAGGCTGAATATGGAAGCAGGAAGAACGTGTCATAGCTTTGGGGAATCTTTGGTACCGTGTGATCGATTCTCTCCTAAATTCTAGGAAAGGGAAAGAATGAAAACTGCACTTGTTTCAATCACTGGGGAACAGCAGCCTATTTGGAATTTCTTGTCAATCTTATTTTTCAACCAGGCCTCAAGTTAAAAGCTGCAGTAGAAACCTGCCTCCTGCTTCACAGCACACACGGCTGACACAGAGCAGAGACCAGAAACTCCCTGCATTTGTCTCCTCCCACACTCCAGCTTAAAGTTTTCATAAAACCCTGAGTGAATACACAGCTTCTGCTTGGTGAAGCAACACTTGTGCAGAGTGAAAGAGTAACCCGCTTTACTTTCTGTTCTTCCTTCTCCCTTACCCTCCTGATTTAATTTCCATTACCTCATACGCCATACAGACTGTTACAGCCACGTTATAGGTAGCCATGGCAAATTGGCAATAGTTTCCATACTCATCTCCTTCAGTGTGGGTGGTTCCATGGATACAAAAAACCAGGAAGTCATTTGCTTTTTACTGCCAGTGGATCACAGAGCTACAGGAAGGCACGATCTCCAGTGGCAACTGCTACCATGCCCATGTGGACTGTATGTGGTTGGATTATGTTATACATTCAGTGGTTTAATTTCAAGGCAAAGAAACTAATATGGCATTCAAAGATGATTACCAAAGCATTCTAGACTAGTACACATTCTTTTTCTGTAATGTATTTGAAAATATAAATGCCTAATTTTTTTTTTAAATGTTTTGACGAACAAATTTTGAGTAAAATCAATAAAATCTGCAGGCAAGACAGGATTCACACATGGTGCTGAACCCTAATCCAGACAAAAAATTAGCCTTTTTCCTTTACTTTATCAACTTTGGTGGTATTTGCTTTCTGAAGAAATGGCATGAATTGCACACTGTGCTGGTTTTTTCTGTTTCCAGCCTCTGTTTTTATTTGGATTCTTTTCCTCAAGGCTCTGTGGGGCATCCCTGCAAGTGATCAGTATTAGTGCATCCCATCCCATGATTCACATCCAAATTCTGTGATTTGGAGCAACTCCTCCTTCACCCTCAAGTTTGTATCGCTTGTTCTTTGATTTTGCTCCTTTTCATGACTACTTCTACTTTGGTTTAGGATCTCTCAGCAGCTTTGCACAGCTCTTCCAGAAAACAGAATCATCTCATTTTATACCCCTTACTGCAAAAGGGAAATGCAATAAATCCTAGCAAATCTGGTGCCTTTATTCACACATTTGTATCCCTATTAAATGCTGCCTAATAAATTCTGTATCATAAAAAATTAAGATTGGAAAGAGAGGCAAGAGGAACTTATGTGGCACTTCTGAAAAATCTAACCAATCTAGCTGATGGGAAAGCATGATGGAATAGAAAGCAGGTGAAGACAAACTGCTTCTTCCCTTGAATTTATTGGAAAAGTAACAGCTACGTCAATTCCAGCAATGCTTAGGGGTCCACAAGAGGAGTGGAAAGGAAAAGACGTCAAATTTGCCAGGTTAAAGCAGGGAGGAATAAATACAATACCACAGTAAAAAACCTAGAATAATGTCTTTAGGTATGGGATTTAGTTCTTGTTCTGTCTCTGGGGAAAGGAAAAAACCAACAGCTTAGAACCCAAGGGAATGGAAAGTGCAATAAAAAATAGAAAAGCAGAGATATCAGTATGTGGAGAGGTGAGTTTGAACAGGAAACTAAAGTGCTGAAAGACAGACAAAACCAAACAATGGCACAGCAAAATCTTGTGCAAGAGCTATTAATTCCCTAGTCATTCCCAAAGAACAAGGAGTTTTCTCCAAGCCTTTGTCCATCTTTGAAACCCTGTGGCCAGAGCCTCCATGTAGTGTAGCAAACCGTCACAGCCAACACCATAGGAAAGAGCCAGTGGAGCTCCCATCCCTTCCTCGCTGCACTCAGAGCTTCCATCGTTTGCTCCCAAACCGCACTTTAAGTGACGCTGGCTGTTAATTTAACACACACTTGGAGGACTCAGTGTAATTTGTTCTTTTTAAAATGTCACTGCACACAGGCAGCTGCTGCTACAAATGCAGACACCAAGCAGTGCTACTGCAAAGCCAGACACTCCCTAGCTGCACACATCCAACCTCCTGAGGACAGGAGACACCCACCAGAACTGTGCCATCCCCAAATGGCCTGATGGGGCAACTCAGACCCTCCATGCTCATAAAACATTTACAACTCGATTTTCAATTTATTTTCTCAATGCATAAAAAGAAGGCATACCTAAACAAGATATGAAGACACCACATCTTAAAGAAACCAACCAACACACACCCAAGTGCCTCCTGCATTCATTCACAAAGCAACTAAAATAAAAGTTACTGCATTTAGCAGTGGCAGAAGCACTATGAGCCAGGCTACTGCAGCAATGAGCTCTATTCACTGCAGCCCTTCATTATGTATCACTGAGAGAAATCCCGCTGTTTTCTCTGTTTGCAAGCAAGCCTCAAGCCTTTTCTCAGCAGCTGTCACTTGGTTCACAAAAAAAAGGCCTCTCAGCACCATGGCGATTAAATACCATTATAACTTTCCTCCTTCTGCATACTACAGTAGGCAATCAATATGGGCTTACATTTTATGAGACAAGGAGTTAACTTGTTCAATTACGGTGCAGACAGCTCTATTCTTTTGTAACAAGTAATCTGGGTAGGGAAATCGATACTGACAGGCCCGATGCACGCCAGCTAATTTCATATTATCCTCAGCCAATCGGGTACCTGCGAATAATAGAGTTGTTGTTACAGTTCATTATGGGGAGGTGGGATCAATATCGGTACAATAAGAGGATTGGCAATGCATCTGCTGCATAAGTAACCCTGAAGGGAGAGAAGGTCCCACCAGTGCAGCTGGCACACTCGCATTTACATAGCTGGGGAAAACAAAAGTGCCAGAGAGGTCCCTGCTCCCTGACCTACAATTAAGGATGAAAATACTCCAGAATTGGAGCAGGATAAACAAACCTCCCTCGCCTACTGCCAGGATGAAACAGAGAGGGGGGCAAAGTTGAAGAAAATGTTAATAGCAGATTAAAAGACGTGCATACGCTTCGTAAAATGAGATAACACATGCACGGCTAAATGAACCAGAAACAAATCTATTATTTTTTGAAGCATTACATTAATATACAATCTATGTTTGACAAAATGCAAGGCAGAAAGGGAAAAAACATGCAGTCCTACCCTGATGAAGATTATATATATTTTATACACATAATATTGCATGGAGCATGTTTTCTTTGATGATGTAAAGTCCTACCTATGTTAACATTTATTATGCAGAGTGTGCAAATGGGGCACAAGAAAAATGAGAGATTCTGGTATTCAAATTAGGGGTTAGAGAGAGAATTCTCTGCTGTGTGTTTAAAACAGCTTGAGAAGTAACAGTGTGCTTGTTATTTAGTTGGTTAAGAAATACAAGTGGAATAACAATATTTTTCAAATACAAACTTTGGGGTTAAAAAGAAAAGAAGTGGTTTTTTTGAAAGAGCTGTGTTTCTTTAGGTAACAAAAAATTAATTTTTTCCTGTGCCTAATCACAGAACAGATATCAGAAGCATCCTGGAAGGGAACACTTACATCTAACATTTTCATACAATTTTTTTCCCCTTAATAGGTACCTAATTTGAGACAACACAGGTTTTGATTTCAGAGGCAGCAAAAGCTTGCAAACTTAATTGACTTACAGTAGAGCTGGAGCTATCCATTACACCCTACCTTTAAATCAGTGGCAGAAGTTTGGTTGTCTCCCCAGGGGCAGAGATCTGCCCGAGCTGCCTAAAACCACATCCCAATCTGGGAAACATTTCTCAAAACACAAGCTTTATCACAGTGAAAAATAGTACATACCAAGATGAGCAGATACTGACTCCAATTTCAGAAGTGTGCTCTGAGGATCAAAATACAAGGGCTTAAGTGTTATAACATCCCCCAAATGGAATGTAAAAACAGAGGGCATCTAGGAGACAAACTTTAAAAAAAATGTGTGCCAAGGACTTTCACCTGTGTACTAATTACACATTTGTTCTTAATCATCCACATTTCTCTATTTACACTTCCCAACTTTTACCTTCTAAAAGAAGTGTAAATAAATTCAGTGATTTCAGCAATCTCTACTGGACATTTATCCAAAAACCCAAACAAGCCATTACATAATCTGATAAATTTCAACCTGACCATCCATTTTTACTCTCAAAATGCTCATGGGCAGGAATATTTGCACATCAAAATTAGGCTGTGTTGGCAAGGCTGGGCAGAGCAGCTATTCCAGCTCTCATTTGGTGCTCTAATACTGCTCTCATCAATTTCTGAAAATCAAAATATCCATCAGCTCAATTCCTTCCCTCTTCTTGTACTCCCTCCAAAATTCTTGATGGGATAGGAAAGTGTCATTAATACTAATGACCCTTTCAAGCCAGCCTTGAAAGAACAAGTATTTTGTTAACTCTGCAGTTCCTGTTAACACATTATAGCCTTTGGAATAGATTACTGGTAGCCTAATTTCATTCATTATTTATCCTGGGCATTTTTGAAGTCCATTAATTATTTTTCATCAAAATGCAAAACCAGGCATAGGGGCAGGGGGGAGGGTGTACAAGCTGGATTCATGTACAAGCTGGATTCACTCCACACTCTTAACTCTTACCAGCAACTGATGTAATAAACACAGACCATGGGGGAGACTTCATGCATCCACCAGTAACATATGTCAAAGCCAACAAAAAGTAGTTGGAGAAGCCTCACTCCTAACAGAATTGATATTACTTATGTTAGAGAAATCAGCTCCTTTGTCTGTGCCATGGGGTCAAAACAGTTGCCATCAAACTTCATGGCTGCAAAATAACATGGTCTGGAAGATGCCTTAGAAGGAGGCTACATTTAAAGATCAGAGAAAAGAGTCCTCAGCTGTGTGACACCTCCATCCACTGCTGACATCAAGCCATCATCATTTTATTTGCCTCACATGTCAAAATACTGCACAGGATTCAAAGTAATGTGCATGGAAATACACCCAAATGTTTTCAAATTACCTCTTGTTAACATGGAAAAATAGTACAGAGGTCACAGAAGAAAGGAATTACAAAGTCTCTAAATGCTCAGCTATCTTAACCGTTAAGGTAGCAGAGCAGAGAACACGGAAGACTGATCAGCAGATTCTTATCTATCCTCATGCAGTCTAGAGTAAAAGTAAATCAATGTATATTAGCTGGGAGCTACCAGCAGCAGCCAGACTCAGTCTCTCCAGATGCTCTGGTAGTCATAAGAAAGAAATATGTGCATCTCTCAGTAAGAGATAAACAGTTCTAACTCATCCTCAGAGAGCCCTCCTATGTATCAGTGTTACTACTCTCCTGATAGATGCTCATTTCTTACAGCAGAGTGTCATAAATATGGACTAAATTTTATATCACAGCTCCCAGGTGACCATCCTTTCAAATTCCAAGTCATTAGAGCTCTTCGAAACCTAGTAAAATTAATAGAAGGGTGAAACAAGGTTTTGTTTCAAATCCTTAAAACCGGTGGATCTGGAACACTAGAGATGTGCTTCCCCCACCCTGTCACTCTCTGGGTGTCTGCAATAGCAAAACCGTATTTACTGTTTTTAAACAGGCCGAGTCTCCAAATGATTTATCCAGCAGAAACTGAGCAGCAAACAGCCAGACAAAGTTAATTTTTCTGAGACAGCAAAACAGGGCAGTATTACAGAAGATTCATCTCCCATAACATACTGTGCAGTCACCCGAAATCCTTCCTGGAGGAGGAGAATGCAGGGTCTCGGGGCTCAGCGTGTTTCAGACCAGCTCATTTGGCAACCACAGTTCCAGACAAGCCTTTGTGGATTCTGCTTATCCCTTGGTAAAATAAAGATGATAATTACCCTCCTTTCATTTGATTCTCATAAAATTCAGCTTTACAATTGCTCCTGACAAAGGCACCTGCTGTGATTCTTGCAACCAAAGCAACAATTGATGCATTTGTATAATGATGTGCCATATAAAACATTATAGTGAAGTGATAGCTTCACATCTCCAGCTATGGGTACTGTGCATAACTACTTCTAACAAGCAGCTATTCCATTTAACAGCTGCTAAATCCTTGGATATATTTATTAAAAGGCACTGAGCAATTCATGTTTAATTACTTCATAGAAGAAGCAGAAGTAGTAGTGGAAGAAGAGTTAAATATGGTACTAAAAGGAAGAAGCTACAACTAATCACAATTAAGAGGAAGTCCCAGGCTATTTAAATGCTACAATCCAATTATATCAGGTAAAATGAATTACTCCTTTAATGCTGACTTTATATGAAGATACCTTCTTATTGCTCTCATTAATAATCATCAGACATCATTTTAGCCCATATTGGCTGCAATAACATTTCTATTAGCATCATGGTGCAGCAGAGCTGACAATTAAAATAAAAAATAAATCAAACCCAGAACTGAACAAATGTAATTATAGTTCAGAAAAGAGCTTTTATGACTATTTGATTAGTCAACTGAACAGTACTTATCTTTTAAATCTTAAACTTCAGTTAAATGAAATTTTAGACTTATTACAGCAGTTCCTGAAAAACTACGGTACAGGCAGCAGATGCGTCCAAGAGCTATTTAGCTGCCTTAGCACCAATATGCAATATGTTACCTGAGAAGCATCAAGTAAAATAGACTCACCACCAGAACAGAAGAAATTACAGGGGGCATAAAAAACCCCCCAACCAACCCCACACAATGCCACACATACACAAACAAAAGCCAGAAAAACACCTACTGAAGACAGAAACAATCAGGCTACTTCAGCTGTTCTCCACCAGACTCCATACACCTTTTTACGCTTGGAAACCTTACCATGAAAAACAACAAGGCATGTGCAAGACAAAATCAGGTATCCTTAGCAATATTGCTGTAGTCCAGCCCACAAACAACAGGAGCAGGGAACTTCAGACTCAGCAGATTTTCATGGGCTATAAAGAGAGGGTACAGAACTGGGGCCAGTGTTTGTGGTACACAGTGACTTGTTCATTACAGACACCAACACGTTCTATGTAAAAACCAACAGCGCCTAAAAGGGCCAGGACTGGCTGTTCCAGAGAGGTGAGAACTTCTTTATGGGCAAAGAGCAAATAATTGTGGTGGCTTACCTACAGCAGCATATGGAACACTGCCAGCCCCAGGCAGCTCAAAGGGATCTGCGAACATTTGGAAACTTATAAAACAAATATTTGATCAAATATGCATCACTATCAAATTTTCTCCAGGAACGCGCAGAATTTTTACTCCCAGTCTTGAATGTTTGATGCTGAGAATTTGTAGCTCATTTACACAACAAAACATGCAGAACTATTATTTTCTTTTCCTTTTTTTTCTAAAAGGAGCGGGGGGAAGGTATTTTGATAAGAATTTCTATATATTCAAGTTTTTCATCCTACTCTGAAAACTCCTATTTTAAACTTCTAAACTTCAACAGTTTAATCTGGGGCTCTAGTCCCCATAGCTGCAGACCACTGCAACAGTTACATTCTCATATTTTCATCTTTTATACCAAGACACCTTTACTAAATCCTCATTTGAAAGTAAACTTCCACTGTTCCCCAGGGGTAAAAAAACAACTCCAGAACTTGTAGAAGCAATTACAGTTTTGTTTTCTGAAGAGTTACCAGGCAACAAAAAACAATCCAAAACAAAAACACAGAAGTTTTTCTACATTTTCAGGAAACTAAACTGCAGTTCAATATAAATAGATGCTACAATATTATCATAAATAGGTAGAATAGAAAATAAAAAATAGAAATTTCAATAGAAAAATCAATAGAAAATAAATTTTTGAGATAAACCACTAAGAAGCCATATTATCCCCCAACTCCCACAGATCTATCAATGAAAACTGGGTGTTACAACTCCTCTTTCAACAGCTCTCACAGCCCTCCTTTGTTACCAGACCCAGCAACAAGAGGTACTAATTTTTCATACAAGTTATTAATCTCATTAAAACAAAGCAGTTTTATAATGAAAACTCAAGTAGAAGCAACTGAGTTTCAAAAGGATGACAGGTGTGTCCAATCTGGAAACAGTGGATCCACATCTGCCTCTGGGTATGACGTCCTTTAAATTCAGGTGTTCTCAGATGAAAACTTCAAAGTCACATTTCTACCTTGCATACACCACTGCACGTGAGTGACTGATCCTGGGCATTTTAAACACCACTCATGGGACAGATGCCCACTAAAGCAGTTGCACAACCCAGCCTTCGTAGACCTGCTCTTCGGGGGAAGGAACTTAAAAATGTGTATCCAACTACTAAATACTATCCAACACACTTCTTACAGGAGCTCTGCTCCGGAATTGCAAAGGCAGAGCTTCAAAATTCTTTTCAAGCATCAAAATATGACTTTGGATTTGATGTCAACCAACCAACCTGGCTCCTTTTTCCTGCCTTTGGGATTCACATGCTTCAGTTGATGAGCTGTCACCAGGTATCCCAACTGTTACTATTTAAAAGTAAGTTATGATCTCTAAGAAGAGATGAGGAAGCCTGGACCATGCAGGACGAGTCGTCTGTGTCTGTTCTACAACCAGCCAACAGCAAATGCTGGGCTGCTGCCTGCAGGGAGCCTTGTATCAAGCCAAAAATTAACACAATAACTTGCACCTTTTTAAAAGCAAGATATCACTTCTAGACCTGCCTGCTTCTAGCTCCTTAGCACTGCACTTCACCTTCTTTAAAAAAAAAGGACTTTATTACCCAGTCAAAATACACTTCAAAACCCTGCGATACCCAGGCAGGCCACCCACTCTCCCCCACATTACAGGTCAGAAGAATCTGTCAGTTCACAACAGCCATCTCCTCAGCACTGAACGACCTGCTGGAAGTTCAGTTCACAGTAGCTCGAGTTTTACTGAAAGTCTCAGTGCTTCTGACAGCAGGGCTGCTATGGAATCACAGTGGTGTTCCCTAAACTCCTTTAGGTCTCTTTGAAATTCCAGGGCAGATCTATTTCTCTTGGTCCTTAACACGCTATTACATCATACTGCTTTTGTTTTCAAAGCTCCACTACCTTGGTTGCTAAAAACTTTCCAATTTCTTTTGGAAGTGTTCGAATTCCCATTAAAAGTCCTGATCTCTCTGTAATAAAAATATGAGTTAGAAATATCCAATACAGTAATTTCTGGACTACTCGCGCATGGATTTGAAACATCTCTAGATAATTTGTTTTGTATTCTACTTTTCTCCAGTGTCTTTTAGAGAGGAAAAAAAAAAGGGTTTAGTTTCAATATAGAGAATTCTTTAAATCCTTGTGGCTTTGACTGTTGATTATTTTATAAAGCCACAGAGAACAGTTTACAAGGAGCCAAATGGGTAATCATTATTCCCCATCAGCAATGAGCTGTGACTTGTGTAAATTGCATAATAAATTAGGTATTTTGAGATAAATGAATTTACAATAAACAATCATGGACTGAAAAGCTTTACCTCTTGTCTCCAAAGGCACAAGCTCTGGTTAAAATCAGCCACAGGTAGTTAAGTGATTATAAACTGTAAAAATAAATCAACCTGATATAATTGCTCCAAGGAAAAAATTACCAACATATTTAAAATTTCAGCAGTGCACCTTTTCCCATATCCACTTGGCATTATCTAATTACCTTCACATTTCATTTCCATCAGTGATATGACCTGTATTTTCCTTTTATAACTGTCAGGGAGGGGGCTGGAGAGTGGAGTGGAGGACCACAGTGATAAATCAACCTCACCATTAGGACCGAAATGGCTCATCGCTGCAGCTCTAAATCCAGGATTTATAAAGATGTCTAGGCCATATAGCACACTTGTGGACACCATAATAAATTCATGAGCACATTGCCAAGGCAAACCACTTCATTATGTGGCAGGCTGCTAGCCATTAATCTAGCAGAGAGAGATTCCTGGGAAACTGAGACTGCTTGGAAATTTATGCAGGCCTAAAGTTACCCATTTCATTATGGATTTAATCTGCTCTTTCTGCCAGAGTGCATGAAAGGTTTTTACAGTTTAGATCAAGTGCTTGTAACTCCCTATTTTATATTATTTCTTCAACAATAATGTCCTAATTTTCCTCTCAAAAACTATTCAAACTGAATGCCTTCACGCTTGCCTTCCTCTAATATTACACTAGATAAAATATTTATACAATCAATTGACAAAGAGCAATTTTTTCCCTTAAATGTTCCATTAACATGTAAATTTTCATATGATCTTTATCTCATAGACAAAATGTGCTTAGCAATGCCCACCTTCTTCCAGGCAGTTAACCCTTTTGTCGACTGTAAAGAATCCAGATCAAAACAGATTCAGTGGCCTCATTTCTAAAGCCCTAAAAAGGTCTTGTATTTAAATTATTATTCATTGAAAGATGTAGCTCCTAAAGTAATTTGCATGCTTTTTTTGATGTCTCATTCTCTTCTTATACAGAGCACACAGACATGCATTTTAAGTCCAATTCCAATAAATAAGGTAATTCAAATTATTATTTTCAACTTTATTAGGGAGTTTAATATAACGTCCCTAATAATGCAGAGTATTCCAGATGACACAGAGACTCTAACAAAAAATGAGATTAACAAGACAAACTACAAAAATAAAACTTATTTATGATGAACTGAATAAGTGCAGACTAACACCTTCTGTAAATAATGACTTCTTCACATTCCAGGTGACTCTTTTAATTTATGTCCACCATACTTACATTACAGAGTGAAAAATTTAGGCAAAAATGGTTTCAGTGTTTTGGTTCTCATACTGACACATAATGAAGACCAAAATCTGAAACTGGAGTAAATAATACTTGGGGAAAAAAAAGAAAAAAAAAAGAAGAAAAAAAGAAAAAAAGAAAAAAAAAAAAAAAAAAAAAAAAAAAAAAAAACAAACCACTTAAATATTCAGTTTTCTCTTATGTTCAGTATTCTTTGCTGCTGTTATCTCACTAGAACTCCCAGCCATGCACTCCCAGTGTTAAAACACTCCAGTGCCTGGAGATGGGTCTAAAATGTTATATTTATGTTAGGGTGTTTCTCACTAAATGGCTGAAGTTAATTTTGATGGACAAGTACTTCACGTGTCTGCCTTCAAAACTGTTATGGCAAACACTCTCCGCATCATCCTTCTCACTAGTCCTGGTAACCTCCTGTGTGAGCAGGCACACGAGGGGTACTGGTTAATAAACCCATCACCAGCTGAGGGCAAACCTACAGCCATGACTTTAATAACACAAATTTATCTTTAATATCCATCTTAAAGATTATTATGGAGCAAGAAAATACACAAAAACATGTCATGAATGTAACAACCTCCTTTTATTAAAACTCTTCATTTTTCCCTTGTTTTAGATGAGCAAAGTGGCAGCTTGTCTTCCCCACTTCAAACAGTTTGTCCCCTATCAGGAGCATCTGGGTCGTAGGAAATTACATCTCCAATACTGACCAGGTGTATTTTTGTGATAATTTGTCATCTCATCTCTCGGATAAGCAAACTTAATAACAAAGCTTCTACCTGTCCTAAAGTATCTCTCTGGGATCTTTGGAGTAAAACTTACACATAAATAAGTGTGAGCCACCTATCTAAAAAAAACCCCAGAAACCCAAAACAAAACCAAAGGCCACCCTCCTCCTCAGCAGATGAAATCTATACTGCAGAATGCAGTCTGCATCCCATTTTATTTTTTCCATTTCACAGGTAATAAAGGAAAACAACCTTTTATATAATTCATTATTCTTCTACCAAACACAACACTCAACTCAAGGTGTACCATCTCTATATCACAGTGTGAAAAAGATTCATGAAACAGAGGTTCAGGTTCAATAGCACTTTACATCTCTCTGACTTGCCAAGACATTACAGTCCGCCCGAGCTTTGTCTCATGCTAATCCGCATTTTCCTTTTTCCGTCATTTTCCCCAAAATATTACCTACTTGACTCTAACGTGGAGGAGACAACTTCAATGTGGGGACCAACTCTGTTGAACTCCGATATGAAACACTTATGTGGAATTAAACTACTTATAAAAATACTATAAATCAGCATTTGTCAATTATTACACTAAGAATTACCCAACAGAGACACGCTGTACTAAGGTGATCTGAACACAAAAAACAGGAATATGCAAGGGACTAAACAAAGAATTTGAACAGGTTCTGCAGAATTCCATCTTTTTTCCAGCAAAAGAGAGATTCTGCATCAACCTAGGAGTTGGGCATAAAGCTATTTTTAATAATATTTTTAGTCTGCTAAAAGTGAAGAAAGTCAAGCACCTTATATATAGTTAATCTTAACCTAAACAAAAATACCTTTGGAACTGACTGCGCAGACCTCACCTGTGGTCTATTACATTCATAATCCCCAAATCACCACACTGGTGTTTTGCAGACTGTTTCAGTTTGGACACCTTAGACCTCCGAGAACAGCCATGACCATCTCCAAACATTCCTAAAGGTACCTTCGACACTGCTGACATATTTTAGGAATGAACAGTAATGACATCTTTCTAAGATAAGAAAATTACTTCTTGCTCTGCGGTCAGATCTTTCTCCGACTAATCAATCTGCCTTGTGCCTTGGGAAACAGTTCATATAAGCAACTAGGATGCATCAAACCTGAAGGAAATGACTTCTCAGGACTTCACTGCCAGCAAAAACAAAGCTACAATAAACACACATCTCCACCACATGCAGGAGAATTCCCTCCTGGACACAACTACTTGGAAAATAAGAAGTTTGAAAACATTATATTTAGTTCATCCAATGAGTGCTGCATAACTGGATGAAGTAACTCTTCACAAATAGACCATCACATTGAAGACAAAGGTTCTTAAAGTATGCAGGAAGACACTTTACCTCTTCAAGAAAAGAAATTGCTTTAAAAAATAAAGCAAAATAATCACAATTTGCTTAGAAGTCACTTAAGATTATTTCTGGCATCACTAGGTATCCACATCTTTCTCCACTTTTTTTTTTCCCCAAATAACATTTCCTTTATCAAAACTGGCACTAAGACCCAGTCTCTCAAACACTTTGAGGGCCTTCACCCCAGACCCAACCCAAACCCAGGAGTCTCCCAATCAATTTCAGTAAAGGCTGAATGTTTCTCTGAAATACACAGCAACACCATCCATCGGACCCCTGAAACGTCCATAGCAGCCAACAAGTCCTCACACCTTTCTGTGCTTGTTTGCAGTCACAGATGCCCAGATCCCACCAGAACACACCAATCTGCCTTTACAGCTTTATGACCCACTGAATTCATCCTGCTTTGGGACTTGTCATGCAAAGCAGCAAACGTTTTAGATGTTCTCAGAAACTTCAAGCCCAAGTTAAGCAGAAAGTCTTCCTTACAACACTTGTAACTCTTGTCTTCAGCACTTTTATGGCTTTGGGACTAAGCTATTACAAAGTCCTGTAACTCAGCGTTCTTCCTGGGATACACTAAGCAAACAAGCAGCTGATTTTCCACAGCCTGTTTTTCAAGACTTTGCATGTATCTGGATATACAATAAAAATAAATTTCCACCAGCAAACTGAACAAAATCCAGGGTTTTAGCTAAATTCAATTCATTTAGGCCAATGCAAATACAGGAAACATAATACAGTTTAACAGTGCAAAAGCATATAAAACTTACAAAATGTTTCTGGAGGCAATGCTCCATGCTAAAATGCCAAAAATAATATATCCAATAATACACACACAGTTTTTTAATGTAAACACAACCCACATTTGTGTGTCTTAACTGGTATCACCAGCACTGCCTATTCCAGGTACAGAGAAGCTCAGTAAGATTCTCTAATGTATGACACATCAACAGTGAATTCCATCTGACTACAGTGAAGTGCTTGGCAAAAAGATACGCTTTAAAACAGCCAACTCAATAAAATTCACGGTCCCATATAGCCAGGATCCTCAGTAATTCCTCAGTCTTACAACCTGAGAACACGCCTGTCACGATCAGACTGCTGCCAGCGTATGGAGACCAATTAAGAGGGGGGCCAGGACTCAAGCACTCTTTCAAGCGCCTGGCAAGTCAATGGGCTCAAGTGAAGGGATAGTATGATTATTTTGATATGTTGGCTTGTGCCCACTTCATTCCTGGCTTGCCTGTTGGCTGTTACTCTCTGCCCGGAGCATGCTGGGCAGTGAGTTGGTGCCCACGACAGCAGAGCAGCTCTGGTGGGCACAGCAGGGCTCGGTGCTGCTCAACACGCTGAGAAGTTTAGAACAGGGGTGTGTTCTTCCAACCAGCGCTTTATGGAGGGGAGGTTGGAAAATCTCTGACATACTGAGGTGGCCTGAGTCACGAGCCTGATGGTTTTGAGGTTTGTGGGTTTTGGCAGAGGCCTCAGCAGAGCTGAGTGCTCAAACCCATGTAGGACCTGCATGCAAAACACGAGCTCAGTTGATACTTATTGGTACCATTAGCTCCTTCGTTAAATACTGAATTCCAATAAGAACTGCGACCAAAAGAATTGCAAAAAAACCACAGACTTTTAAAAGAAATAAGCAAAGTCAACTTAAAGTAGTTTTCTGACCGCAGCATCTTAATTGCAGTTATCCCATCTAAACTGGTCCAATCAAAAAGCTAATTATAGAGATTTACTACACAAAAAAATAACAAATAAGAAGTGATAAAGATTCGCTTTACAGAAGCCCTGTCATCTGGCAAGAAGCAACTGAGCAGCTCCACAAAGAAGGCACCTCAGGCACTGCTCGCTTAGCCTGCACAAACTTCGGTGGAAAGAAAGAAGAAGAAATAAAAAAAAGAGGTGATCAGAGCTCCAAGGTGAAAGCTGCCAACTCTTTCTTACCAGAGGGTAGAAAACCATCCGAGTTTAAATACTTTATGTTCACTGAGAGCTATGCCTTTAAACTGTTGGCACCACTGGTCCTTCAGGTTGCTGAAGTTAAACTGCACTGGCACTGCCAGAATGCAGCAGCAGTGCGTGCCAACCCCTCAGTCCCTGAGTAGGCTGATGGAATCCGGAGCACACGGACACCACCAACACCAGGAACGATACTGCTGAACCAGCGCGACACTACGAAGAGGGGTAATGAAGCTACAAAGGAGGATTTCTCCCATAATTTTAGGTAAATCCGGGAACAGAAGAAACAACTGCATATATGAAATAGATGGGTGTAATGTGAATGAATAGCATTACTGAGTTACAAAGTTTTCGTGCCAAAGGGATTTGAAATTTGCACCAGATTCTGGGCTGCTGCAAAATAGCTTGATGCCACAACTACACAACTCCTACTCATGTTGCAATAAGGGCTGAATACTGGAGTAATCAACAGATTAGCCCTGGGGTAATGCTCCATGAACTTCACAGGGGAAGGGAAGATAAAGTCATAAAATAATTACTGGGTCCATCAGCATAAAAATACATGCAGAAACAAAGTTCTATGAACTGAGCAAATAAAGACTATTTATATTTTAACATATTTATAGTATTAGTTATACAAAACATATATCCCCTTTTTTTCCTCTAACCTGAGGTTTAAAATCTTCTGTCCTGCCACAGTCAAAGACTTATTTTACATCTTATCTATGAGGCAATAAGGCTACCAAATGTATTCATGTACTGTGTTACATCACAGACACAGCTCACAGGAGTAATCTAAGCTTAAAATTACTGGAGCATCAGTGGGAATCTTTTATTAGCTGTAGCATAAAATTATTAGCTCTATACTTGAAAAACCCTTGAAAATTTTTCCAAAGAATACAGAAGTTTAAGCCTTCCTTATGACCCCCTTTTCGGTGCAGAAAGGGCTTCTGAATTCATCCTGGTACTACTTTTCTAACAGAGGCCCTGAAAGAGACTTCCCTAAATCATACAGGGAAAACTGCCAGGATTCACCAGGCCACAAACAGTCGTAACTCTTTCAATCAAACAAACCAAACCATCATTATAAGCACAATCTGTGGATTTTATCTTTTGTTACTAAATCCCATTCCCCTTAACTGGAAAGAGACTAAGCCCCCTCAAAGGTCTTCCTCTGCCCCCAACCCTCTCCCATTCTCCATGAACTCTTCCTGGGTTCCACACTCTGTGCATGAACTTGAATGCCAAGGATGGTGTAATGGCTGCATTTTCTTTTCCAAGGCCGCGGTGCCAAGAACTAACGATATGTGAAATGTTCCATCCCTGCAGGTTTTCCCGCTCAAACATTTTCTAAATAAATAAATAATTAAAAACAACAGCGTTTGCCACATTCGAGCCTTGAATTCCCGGAGCAGCTCAGGTCCTTAAACTGAATAATTTGCCTCAGCTTGCGTATTGCAAAACCCATTCAGCAAAAGATTATGGGCCTTTAAGTGCCATCCAGGCCTGAAATATGACTCTAGGGCTTTAGGATGTCAGAATTGAGAATTGCTAGTGAATATTCTGTTCTGGCAATACTAAAACTACAGTTATTTAGCAATATGGGAGCAGACAAATGGGGGCAGGGGAGAGAAGGAATCTGACAGAAAGGAAAGACTATAACTTAGCAGAAACAGAGGTACAGTTTTCATCTGTGGCCACATTAATTCTTTATGGAATAAAATGCATTTGTGAATCAAAAAGCGGATGCAGATTTATACTCCCACTTAAATCTGCCAAAAGCAAGTAAATGAATACTGAGAGCTCATTTTAGTTCAGGAAACAATTTATGAGGACACGTAGGTGGGTGCAGGTACTCTACATGAGCAGTCTCAAGGGGAATAAGCAGCTGCTTCTGCTCTTCATAAGAAAGAATAAATAGACTAAACTGAAAATTAGCAACACCTCATTAAATGTAAAACCATCCACATACAAAGCAGCTAGGACTGAATCCTTAAAAAATTCAAAAGGTGCAGTGTAACATGAAAGCCAAAGGATCTTTTGTCATCCCATCACAAATTATTTAGGCTTAGATTGTGGCATCAAGCCAAAGCTCAGAGATGGAACAGTTGTGAGCCACTTTCCCTGGCAAAAGTTGCCTTCTGACCCTCAGGTTTTTTAGCCCTCTTCAGCACTTCAAAACCTCCATCTCACATCCCTAAATCCCCACCTCCCTCCCTGGTGCAAGTTTATATCTGTACTGAGGAGAATCTGTTGCATGCACAGTGTCCAACCAGTACTTAGGGATCATTAGTAACTCCAGGTATTTCCAAGAAAGCCTGGATGCTCCCAGGAAAGGCTGGCAATGGCTTTGGGGCTCCTCCTGTAACCGCTCCTCACTGAAGCTCAACTCAGGCCCCATAAATGCATCTATTTCCTAGCAAAAACCAATTTCCATGAGTGTTGCATGTAAAAAATGCAAATTTGGTACCAAGAAGTCTGTGAGTATCTGCAGCTTCTGCTCTTCCAGCTCTACCTCATCTTCTCTCCTCTCTCCTACACACTAAGATGGGCACAATCACTGACAAGCTCTGTGGAATCACGATTATTTGCTCAAGAGCCATGGAGCAACAGCACCAGCACACGTGCAGCGGGAATGGCACAGAGTTTGAGCTTCTACTTGGGTTCCTTTCCCTTACTTTTCAGATCATACAAAGGTCTGGGTTGGAAGGGGCCTTTAAAAGTCAGGTGGACCAGTCCCCCTTGCAGTGAGCAGGGACATCTTCAACTAGACCAGGTTGCTCAGAGCCCTGTTGAACCTGGCCTTGAATGTTTCCAGGGATGGGAATCCACCATCTGGGCAAGCTGGCCAGTGTTTTCATCATTCTCATTGTAAAAATTTTCTTCCTCATATCTAATCTGAAAAAAAACCTCTTTTAGTTTAAAACCTTTTCCCTTGTCCTATAAGAACCAGCCCTGCTAAAAAGTCTGTCCCTTTCTCTCTCATAACTCTGCTTTCTGGAAGTTTCCCTCTTTTTATCTTTAAACTATTTCAGGTACCAGAAAAAAGTTTCCATAGAAGAGTGGACAGTCTTCATTATTCCCCATTTTGGAGTCTCCAACCTAATGGATAATCATGTGTCTGACTTCCAGCAACCTTTAAACACATACTTCTACTATCAGAACCTTCAGAGATGTTTCAGTTTGGCCTTGTAAAGTAAAACACTTGGATTAGTGTCAGGTTTGAAACTCCAGATTCCCTAAAGCTGTGTTGGGGGTTGTTTGTGGGGGTTTTTTTATTCCAATTACAGTGTTTTCATCACACAGGAGATTAAGTGCTGATCTCCCAGTTCAGAGTTACATATGACTACCAAGACCATATATTTGTCTTACGAAACACCAACCCTTGGCACAACAGACATTGCTCTCTAGTCTGATAGAGCTTTGCCAGTAAATTGTTTTCTAAGGACAAGCTCTGATCTCTGGTTAGTGCCAGAGGAAGAGTGATGCTAGGTAAATCATGTTTGGTGCTGTGCCATCCAGGTTTTCCTTGGAGAACCAATATTCAGTCTCTCTGCTTAGGTTTGGATTGAAATTATAACGCTAAGTGGCTCTTGATCTACTCTCAATTAATGGACTTAGAAAACACTGAACTACAAGTATCAAGAAAAACTGTGACAGAGAATACACTAGGGTTTACATCTGATATTAAATTAATCTTCATAAGTAAGAGAGCCAGTAATGCTTAATTTTATATGCTTATAAACAAGAAAGTCATTAAATTGGCTCAGTTCTGACTGCATATTAAACTGAATGAGTAAAGAAAAATCTTTTACTCAACTTTCCTGCTTTACTGTTATTTTGAGTTTTCTTTTAACTCCCTCCAACAGGCTTTTGAGGAGGTTGGGGTTTTGACATTATTTCCTGACACTCATGCATCAAAGAAGTTCATAACCTATAAGAGAAATCAAGCAGAAGGTGCATCTTACAACCCGTGAGTCATTTAGCAGCATTAGCAGCACCCTGAGGTGACAGAGAAAGCTAAAATAGCGTCAGCTCTCTTACAGAACAGTTTCAAGATACACGAGTGAAACGTCCTCATGTGTAACAGAGTAGGAATTCATCTGCTAACAGCCCATGAAGAGAGCTGGTGACTCACACTGGGGCAGAAGGAAAGTTCCTCTCTAGCCCAAATACATCTCCACTACATAAATTCATGCTGTATTAACAGCAGGCATCTGAACGGACATTTCAAGAAGTAACGTAAAACCATCCCTTACATAAAAAGTGTAAAAAAATTTGTACCTTTGTATTTTAGCAGCAAATATTTCAGTTTAAGGAAATAGCAATAAATACTCATGGTTTGAGTTTCCAAATATTTAGAGCTATAACTTTACTGAGCCCTGTGGTTAATGTTCCCAAAGTCATCCATTGTATGCTAATACACCCAGCTGCCTGAGTGTTTGCAGGATGAGGTGCTTCACTCATTACATGCATAAATACGAAGGCCAGCAGGGACCATTACAGTCTGGCCTGACCTCCTGCATAAAACAGACCATCAAATTCCAAATGTAATATAATTAGAGTTCTCAAGTCTAACTGATAACAGCAGCAAATGCCCCACGGAGACTTTAAAAATGTGTCAGGCAAATTTACACGTTGAAGGTATGCTTTGATGTATGTCACTGAAACATCACCAGAGCTAAGCTCATTCATGCCCAGAAGATCCTGGATTTTTTATTATTATTTTTAAAAAGCTATTCCTGACAGTATTCCTGCTTCAGGGAAAGCTACAAGGACTGTTTATTGCTCTTGTCTTTTCTTAATATTTTTAAGCCCCTCTCCAGGCAATGGCCTAAGATATTTTTCTGGTTTTGTTATTTACTTGCGTGAAATGACTGTGAATATGGTGCCTGAGGGTTCCTCAGGCTCTCCAAGGACAGAAACTGACACAGCAGTTTTTTATTTTTTAACCCTCACAATATCAATAGCCTCAATTATGTTGGTTTTTCTCTCCTTTTTAATTACTTTCAGCTAAGTGGGCTTGAAAAAAGCTCTTCAATTAATCCTTACTTACTAAGATATTTCAATTTTTATTAGTATTTAAACCATTGAATCACTTATGCCATCACCCAAATTGGCTGTGCTACATTTTTCTCCCCAGTGGAAAAATTATTCCTGGATAATCATTAGTGTCATCAAATTACAATTCCATGGAGAGTCAGATCGTGTGAATATGCCGATGAACATACAATAGTAAAAGAGGAATGGCAAGTTGCCCTGGACTTCCTGGAGTTTGAGTTTCTTATCTGTTTTGGTGTATTTACCTGTTTTGAGGCTTTTGGGTAATATTTGGTGGTTTTTTACAGGAAGGTTGAAACTTCTTTCAGCAACCAATAAGAGGGAAAAAAGGTCCAACTCTTTTGGTACCAGTGTATTCTTCCACAGTGATACTACTGAGCTGCAACTGCGAGTAACACTAATCTTCAGCCATTTCCTAGCAGGAGCCAAACCACAGCCCAAGCTCAGCCTAAACCCATATCCTGCTTTCAGTGAACGCGTACTGAAAACCATTTTTTAGGATAATCCTAAATTTGTGTAACACTGAGTGGTAAGTGTGATATTTAAGTAATGTATGCAATAGCATCATGAGACACGACACACACGGTATTTCCCCTGTGGAGGCACTGATGCTTTGGGCAAGAATGGGGAAACTGGTACAGAGAGTTGAAAGAAGCAAAGCCATGTGAATTATATTAGTTCCCAGCCATTAAATATTCATGAACATGGGCTGATATTCATTAATTTAGCACAGATCAACCTACCCTGAATGACTAGCTCTGGACTTCTAGCCAAACAATTCCTACAGTTAAATATTTTCCTAAACGTGACGTGATTTATTTAAAGAGATGTTTTCAAAATGATCAAGTTACTGAGACTTTATGTATCACATTGCAGCATTAAAAACTTGGTGCCCTCCCTTCCCCCCTCCAAATTTGCCCTGGTTATGAACTCTCAGTGCTGTGGTTTATAGTGGCACTGCTGGGACACGGCTTCCATCAGGCTACAGTGGTGCTGGCAGGTGCTGCAGCCAATTACCTAAAATGTAAATGTTTTAAGAAAGGCAGCGTCTTTTGTCAGGACTAAAATGATTTCCAGCCTCCAGTTCATTGTTTCAGAACCAGAAGCGCATAACTCAAAAACATTTAACATACAGTAAAAACATCTCATGTTGATTTACACATAGATATTGACTAATGCTATCAGTGGAGTATTTACCTTAATCAATATTAAAAGATGCTACCAGGCATTTAAGTGTTGAGTTGGCTCAAAGTAGTCAATAAATGTTTGCATTCATAATCATAAGCTTATATATTAGTTGCTCTTTTTCCCCATCCCAATAACCATATTAGGTAGGAACATTTTGCTACCAACCATCATCGCATCTCCATTTATATTTGAAAACCTATTTCTCAAACTAATGCCAAAAATATTTTATAACCCCCACATACAGTCACCTGCACAAGTTCCACATACCAAAACCTTTTTCAGGAATTATCACTAAGGGATAGACCTAGGTGCTGTGTGCTAATGATGAAGAAACATAGAAGTTGCGACAAGTTGTAGCTAAGCAAAGCGCCTTTCCTGACATTCAGTGAGAGGGGATTTTTCTGTTACCCACTAACTCATCCCATCTCCAAAGCCACTGCAATAAGCTGCAACTCCAAAGCTGCAGTAATTAATTTCAAGCTCACCTTTTACTTTCCTTCATGACAAACTCCTTGTAATCCATTTCTTCATTCTATTCAACTTCAATTCACTACAATTACGCTATATTCCTATTTCTGTAATGCTGTTTTCCCCTTCATAAGTGTTATCTGAGCCACCAGCCACGATATTATTTGATACACTTTGTGAGAGAAGGAACAGATTTATTTTTATGTGGGCTGTACCACCTAGTCAGAAAAAACAACTTTTAATTCTAAATCTAAACATCACTTGCATTTTGCAGCCTCAATTGCTGCACTGGACTAGGAAAGCTACAGACAGCTTGGACATGTATAGAAAACTAATTTTTCTTTTGCACAGGCTCATTCAAGTCAAACATGAATTGAACAGGCCACTTCCCTCAGAGTAAGGACACACTGGTAACAAGCACAGAGATTAACAACGTATCTACCTCACGTCTAACTTTTAAGCATCCTGAATCCTGCTACTCCCACTGATTTTCCCATGAAAAGTTATTTTGGTCCTGTAGCACCAAAATATTCCCAAATACTCTGCAGCCCCTATGCTTCACAAAGCCTCCCAGTAGTTCCAGGTTCCCACCAGGCAACAGCCACAACACACTCCAGCCTCTCTTCACAGGCAGACACTGACCCTTCACCTCGTGCCATGAGGGCTCCCCAGGCCTTGAGGCTGAGGCTTCTCACTGGAGTCTCATGGCCTTGGAAACTGCCCTGTTTTAGAAGGGCTGTGAAAAATAAATTTCCTCTTTTCTCACCAACTCAGCCGTGTTGGGGATAATTCTCGATGCCTTGTTCTAATCAGATTTCAGGCGCTCTGCCTGAGAACATCTTCCCAGGCACTACCAGTGAAACTGCTCTATTGATATTCAAGGAAAACTCCAAGGAATACTTAATTTTCCAGTGTTATGCCCAGGATGCCATCTTGAAATCATGGTCCCTCCTGGAGCTTTAACCAGACAAGAAATCACTGCTTCTAAAAGCATTCACTCCATGGACATGACCTGGGAGTTTTGCGACAAGAGTCAGCCAGGAAACTGAAGCTTAAACAAAACTATCTGGTTTTTGTTGCTGTTGTTTCTGATGGGCCAGAGATAGCTTTCATGCTCTATCATTCTTAAACTGCAGAGGTGTCTTCCTCCTCAAACTTCTTCTCCTGGCCCTACTTTTTCATCCAAAAGATGCATTCTTTTGTCACCTCAAAACTGGCTCCTTTCCTCAGCCTCCTACCCCTGCTCTGCATCACAGAACAGCCTCAACTGCAGCAGAAACAGGCTGAGAATGAGGGCAAGCACAGAAAGCTCTTCTATAACTGGAGCTCTTGGAAGCAGCGAGGACACAGACGTGAGCAGTGGTTTGGGGGATTGCCCCCTTCAACTTCTTAATCTACTTTAATAAACCTCCTTATTTCCCCTTGATTTAAGGGACTGTTACACACTGCAGCTCTCAAATACATTAGCCTGCAAGTGAGGGTAGAGAGGATTGATAAATCACAAAAAATGGATTTCACAAGGGATAATTCACATGGGCAGGGGAAGCACATCCCTTGTGTGTCCTGAGGAGAACACAAAGGGAATGCTTCATAAGTCTTCAGATCGTTTATGAATTAAGTTCTAACTTCAACTGATTTTACAACTGTAAAATGAAAAATATTTATACATAATAGAATTAATTCTTGTAAAAGCAAGATTTACCTATTTATAGAGTATCCTTTCACTTCACATCACATTACTCGCAAATAAAAACAATTTCCTGCTCAATTACTGTGCAGCAGCAGTTCCTGAAAATACTGTGCATTTTTTATAGACAGAAATTGTGTATATCATATAGCATAGGCAGCAACACAAATATTCTAGCCCAAAACTCAGCAAGACCCTCATCTTAGCTTTGGTAGAGAAAATTGTATTGTTACAGTCTTTAATAAGTAAGCTTCAGTCAAATCTCATTGCCAGAGACTTGTCACTTGAATATCTTTGGATCTTTCCTCATTTTTGAGCTACAGGCAGAAAAATCATCCAGATCTAGCAAAGCAAAACCCATGAAAAACTAAATTGCAGTTTAATTGGATTGCCTATGCTAGATATTCGGCAACACATTGACAAATCTGAGGTCTGAATCGTCAACATCTATACACATCATGAAATCATTCTGCCAGTGGTACAGAGTGAAAAGTGGCTATAAAACGCTCTCATATCACAAAGGTAGTAGCTCACAGCACAGCAGGTACTAAATCCAGTGTTAACTACTTCTTGCACAGAGGGGAATGGGCTAAAAATACTTTTTAAAGAGGAACAGCAAGTTCCAATCCCCTTATTGGGGCTTGCCTAGAATTAAGATTGGAAAGACAACCAGGAAGGAATGGGCTGAGGAACTGAACTTACTCTGATGAGGCTCAGCCACATGCTTCTGATTAGACATTGGAAATAATCCTTCTCGACCCCAGTGAAGCCACGCCAGCGTGAATCTTTGGGGCTAGTTTGCTTATTGACATTCCTGGAGATGTGGGAGTGAAGACTTGGAAAGGACAATTACAATTCTCAATAGCCAAGAGGTCTACTCTGTTGTTTTCAGTTGCCATGATTGCTGTGGAAACATCCTGGGTAAATAGGAGTCAGATCCACAGCAACTGGCTCTCGCATGCAATGAGGTCATGAAGCCCATGGCATGTTCTGGAGCACCAAGCACAGACTCTACTGGCACACTGCTGAGCCAGGGGATGTGGCTGCAGTTGCACATACACTCTTCTGTTCCTGCCTTAAGACAAATTAAGGCAACATTTGGCCCAGATATCAGGTAGGGCGTCGAATTAGGGGAGATGGATTTGTTCTCTAGACAAATGACTCCTTAATACAAAATAATATATGTGCACCCATTTATAACAGGTGTTTAATGTGCAACAGCTTTTCTGGCCTGTGGAAATTCTATAGCATTCTTTCTTCCTTGTCACCGTTATAATATTTTTAAATGCTGTTTTTCTTTCCCCCATTAAAAGGAAAACATTTCTCAGAAGCAGTAGTGGGCTGTTAGGGCTATAAAACAAGTTTGCACAGACCTGTAACACATTGAGCCACAAGACATGACACAGTGTGTTTTATGGGGCAATTAATACTTGCCTTGGGAGCACTGTGAGGTATGAAGCCCTGTCAAACACACCCTGGTATATCCGAATGCAAGTTGTAAAGCTGCATTTTGCTTCTTGAAAAATAAATATGGAATTAGCTTGCTGTTTTTTAACTTGCCCCAGCTAAAGAATGGAACCTTTCCTCCAGGAGCCAAGCTCAGAGCAGAGGAACATCAGGAAGGAGCACTAACAGCAGAAGACACCAATTTCTAACCTACATTTACATTCTGTGGTCTTGATTTTTGGGTTAACACTGTTGCATTTCCCAATACACCCTCACTTCACTAACATCTTCTGTTATGGATCCTGTTCCACAGTTTGTTCTGGATTCTTACAGATATTCCTCAGAGCATTTCCTACCTGCATCCCAGTGCCAGCATTTATTATGCAAGTGCAGGGCACGGGGCTGTCGCATTATCTGCAGTAGTTACAGCCCTGTTAAAATAGCTGGCCATGGTGCATATTCATATTTTACAGTCCTTATTTGAACATTGGCTTGAGCTGTTGCAGGGTTTGGATGAGGCAGTTGCAGTTTGGCAGGGGGCAAACCCTAGAGAGCCTCCCCTCTCCCCCTGAAAGCGAGCCAGGCTGTCATATTTATAAAGCACTTCAAGTCCCAGTGTGCACAGGCACAGCAGACTTCACAACTGCTTCAAGTTTCCAGCAACAGCCTGACCCCTGCTGTGCTGCACAGCACCAGCCCCTACCCCTCCTGTGGTATTTTGGGACAGCCCAGAAAGGCTAAAGAGACCTGGAACAACTGCAGCCAGCAACACCTTTTCTTTATAAAGCACGTTAAGGAGACATATTACAGTAACACAGGTAGTACCTCAGCTGAAGCAGGACTTTGTGCTAGGCTCTAGCCATGTTCATCTTGTAATGGAGTTCAGAAAATTATACCATTCATCCACAATAATGGATGGTGAATCTGCCACAACTTATGGTGGCAGACTGGGGACTGACCAAAAGCAGGTCTGAAACAGCAGTTTAACTGCTGAGCCCCAAACCCCTCTTTCTTGAGATTAAGAGCAGAACTTCTCACCAAAGAGGTCCAAGATCTGCTCCAGTGAGAGGCACAGGACCACTGATCTGGGCTGTAACAAGTGAGATACTACTGGTAGTAGCAAGGTTCCAAAGACAATGCAAGTCTCCAGATAGAGATATTTGTCTCCATTAACCTGCGACCACCGCTCACTAATCACAGTCACATTAAACAGATGTCAAGGAATATCAATTTCTTTGATTTCCAAGGGCCAATTAAAACAAAACGTAGGTATAACAACTCCAGTACTCTTCCATAACAGGTTAGCATCTACATTCCTCCCGCATCCCATTAGACTTTTTAACACATACTAGAGATGACAAACTGTGTACTAAGGAGGTCAAAAACCCAAAGAAAACTGTCCAAGAATATTGAAAACACTAGAGGGATTTGACATAATTTATTACGCTAAAGAACTGGGGAACAGGAAAAGGTTGATGTAATAATAACATTAGCAGGAACTATAGTCCAGGCAAGCCAGTGCTAAATGAAGTGCCAATCAATAGCTCTTTTATTAGTAGGTACAATCAATGTACAGCAGGCAAGCCTGGCCAATTAAGCTTATCGACTGACCAAAGAGTAGCAGGAAGCATTCTTTCTTCAGTTTTGTTTTCCTTTCTTTAAGTGAGAAATGAGCTCCAGTTTTATCACTGGATTCCCACCAAGGCATCTCCAGGAGTTCCTGTAGAGTGGAAATGCTGACAAAAAGCAGGCTTGAGCTATCTTGGTATCCTTTAACCCAGGGTCAGCCACAAGAACCAAAATATTCAAGGGTCACTTACATAGTAACTTTTTTTCCTAGTGACTGTATGAAGTTAAAATGTTGTTCTTCTAGATGAAGGGGAGAGAACTGGTAAAGGAAGAAAGCACAGTCCCTTAGCAATGCTTAACCATTAACAGTCCTGTAAGACCTTAGGAAATTAAGCCTATTTGCTTCTAATTCCCACATGCAATGCCTGAACTTCATAAACCTCCCAGTGTGAAGTAACGCCTGTACCTTTCTCGGAAGGAAAAAAAAAAAGCCAAAACTACAGCTCCACTAAAAATTATACAGAATTTAAAGTCTCACATTGTAGTGGCTGCTGAAAATAACAGCTTTAATATTCAACTGTGCTTAACTGTGCAGATGCAAATAGGATATTTATTCACAATACCCCACTCTCCCTTGCTGCTCTGATCCCCCTTCCTTCGTTATCTCTTTCAAAAGGAAAAAGTTGGAAGACCAGATAAGATGTGGGTTCTCAGCATGATCAAATAAACACTGTGTGGTGGTCACAGGGAAAGAAAACACATTGTAGGAACGAATGGTAAAGATTACATTTTACAAAGAATCACACACAAAATTAGCAGCCCAGATGCCGATTTCCCATTGATGTCAGTTAGACGGGATTTCTGTGGCCTGGCTTCTCAGCAGGAGGAGTGCTGCATCCATCCCTGCAGTCAATCAGGCCACGTCTATCTGCTCCTTTAACTTATTATTGGAATTCAGTGAATATAGCAGAGTTCACCAGGCTTATATCCCTCCAGGTCTGGTGCTCTTAGAGCTTTACAGGTATTTGACACCTCAAAAAAGTCAGGGGAAGAGGGGAGAGATTCTCAGCATGTTTGACTACAGGCACTACAGGACAGACCAGTTTTCAGCTTCCTATCAGACAGCTCCCCAGCTGTATCTAATTCAGAAAATATTGTAGTAATCAGCAGAAGACACCTTTAGGATCGGTCAGACAATAAATTCCTAAAGCTACAGGCAAACATCTCACTTCTTATATTTAGGTTGTTTGCCATTTTCTTCTACTTGCATATGAAAACTTAACCTAGAAGATTAAAAAGAGCAAACCAAATAACTTTGCATCTTATCTAAATGTCACAAGGTTCAGTCTTTCCTGCTGCAACTCAAAACCAGGTCTGACTGCATGGACTCCAACTCCACTGTGTCTTGCCTGACCCTACTTTTACTACCATGGCCTCAGCTAAAAATCACCATCAGTCACACACGTACAAGTTGCTTTTATTCACTAGTCAAAAATCAACTTAACACAGTAACTCATTTACTTGCAGTTTTCCTTGCCTACATTTGTGAGACGTTAAATACTGTAACTCCTGGCCCAGGATATTATGACAGTTTAGGCTGGAAAACAAGGCAATGAACAAAGGGGAGGATAAAAATGCAAAGCAGACATTTCCATCTGGCTTTTTATATGACAGTTCATAAGAGCTTACAGAAGACAAGAAGCTTAACAAGGAGCAAGACAAGGAGCTTAACTTGGACAACACTAACAACCTTGACGAACAGTGTAAAGTAACCCAATTTTTAAAAAGTGTTTCAGTCAACCCCTCTGGCATAGCTTTACAGGAACTCAAGAGGTTGGAGAGCTTCTAAAAATGTCAGTCCTTCAACCAGCTGCGAGAGGAAAATGCTTTTCAGCCTGGTTTGTTCACTTTCTATTGGCAAATTCCTATTTTGTCCAAAAGAGATTTTTGCCCAGGTTTTTCTAATTTTGTCCAGAATCCCTTTCTTGAATCAGATCTGGCTACCAGTCTTAGACATGAAAGTGCCTTTTGGATAAAGGTGGTTTGCTCTCTTATGTCCCTAAACAGTTTGCACATCAGACACATATATTCTGTCCCAAAATATAAAGAGAATTAACGACCTGGGCTCACTGCTTTACATCAAGCACAGGCTGCTTCCAGAGGAAGGTATGCAATCCCTATCCATCACATTTCTCCAGCAGAGCTTTACTTCAACATTGTGATCAGCATAACTGTCACAGTAAGAAACTACTCCAGGTGTAGATAAACATCTCTGGAAAGTCATAGGCATGTGGGGCAGTCAGTCCCAAGCTTTGCTCACCTTTCAGAGTTGCTCAGTGCCTCTCTCTGCACACCCATCACCTCTCTCGTGGGAGGCATGCAGCAAGGTCACTTCACGGCATGGTTTGTCACTGCTGGTCACTCCCGTCCCCAGTGGACAGGCTCATTCCTTCACAAGTGGCTCTGTAATGCAAAAGAGCACATTCTTAGCTTGAGTTGACTGAATAAACTGGGCTAAATATCATGCCAAAAGTATGTATCAAAGTAAAGCTTCCCATGAGATGCATGGGGGACTCCTGTCTTCAAGTTTTTGTAAGGTCAAACCCTGATCCTGGAGTTCTGCTATTCTTTTGAGACTTAGGGGCTAAGAGATCTCAACTCAAAGCACCAGAACATTCACCATGATGCTCCCCTCTAATTCTTAGGTCAGCCAGAGCTCTCACACATTTGCATCTTCTTTTTTTTAGTTTAAATATTCCAGCCTAAACCTTGTGCCCGACTAAAGGAGCTAACCTTATAACAGATTGGGTAAAGCCAGGTTTGCCAACAAACACAAGGCTGTTAATATTGCCAAGCAAACTCAATATGAAAGAGCATTTCAGGATTTGGGCTGGTTTTTTCTGACTTGGTGAGAAGGCCCTTAAGTGTACCCCACATCACAGCCAGAAATGTCTTCTGGACGTCTTCTGTTCAGAAATCTGCCCTTTTGTCAGAAGCAACTTGTTCCAAGTAAGATGCAGGACTACACACTCAACACAGCATCAATGAGAGTCTGTAAACATACAGCTGGACACATGCTACAACACCCCATTCAGCTGTTCAGCAAAATCCTTGTTGAAATTCCCTTTGTGAAACCATTTTAGTGAATTAAAAAAAAAAAAAACAAAAAACAAAAACCAAACAACAACCAGAGATCTCCAAGAAACAAGATCTTCACATGAAGGCACTTCTGTGAGTGTGGAAGGTGGAGCCTCAAAGCTCAGCATTCTTCCTCCTACTGTTTTACGTGCTCTGTGTCTCTTTCACTGTTACGTTCCCGTCTGAACTGCACAACAGATGGGAGCAGTTGGTTTTTAAAAGGTTTTTATTTTCTGATTTCAATTTTTCATGTGTCTTTTGAATTTGGCACAATACTGTTCTCTAGTGAAGAGGAGACATTGTGTTAAGCTTAATTATCAAAGGCTGAAACCCAGCAAGCAATCAATCTTTTAGTGACATGCTCATGCTTTCACTGATTTGAAAAAATATTTTTTTGTGGCTATTGAAAAAGAAAAACTGTCAGAGACAAAAACAGAATCGCTCACTTTGCAGCATATCAAAATATCAAAACTGTAGGGAGATGAGTGAAGAGTGTTCATTTGTTTTTTCTGAAAGTAAATCCAATTCTTTCTGGCATGTGAGCCCGGAAGTTGTGTAAGATGTGTTTTACTGTAAACATGATCTTTCTGTCAAGGTTTGCCTTATAATGCAGCCTGAACAGTCACAAAACTTGTTCCTAGATGACTTTTCTAAAGAGTCAAGGTTGCTTTGTTCTTTAATTTTCTTTAGTCTTTCTACACATTCCCCCCCCCTTTTTTTTTTACTGCCAGATAAGTGCTCTGGCAGCTGCATTCCTGGGGAACACTGACATCCAGTGGAGAGCTGGGGTCATCCCCAGAGCCCATGCAATGGCCCCCAAGTCAACATCTCCCCCCAGAACTCCGAACAGCTGTAGGAGATGCCTTGAATTACAAACTCCGAGCCCCAGCCGCAGACAGCAGCTCAGCTCAGCAACAGCCTGAGCCGCCTTCAGCTGCAATTGTTATTTTGTCTCCTAAATTCTCATAAAGGTGATCACATTCCTGGCCCTGTTATTTCTAGTGGTTTACACATAAAGCTTAAATGTGGAGTTTGGGGTGGTTTTTTTCAGTTGAGGAAATGTTGAAAGAAAAACCACTTTTATCCACTGACCAGCAACTCCACTATGCTTGCTTCTGTTTTTTCAGTGATGCAGGATGACAAGTCCCATGTGTTTAAACAGCACCGTATTTCAAATGATAGTGTATAGCCAACAGTTAACATTGCTTTTCTTTGGAGAAACAGAGTCTCTATAAGGTCACTCTGGTATTATCACCTAGAATAAAGGCATCTGATATCATTAGCCTGGCCCCGACCACTACATAGATGCATTTGCAAGTTTACGCAACAAAAACCTAACCAAATAAAAACATCAGACCAAACTTAGCCTGCAAAACAGGTCCAAAAAACCTATATAAAAGCGGAATTGTCTTGTTGCTTTGCAATAGCACCCTAGATTCATTCATTGGCATTCTCCTTTTGACACCCTGCATTGTTGAGGAGCATGATAGATACTGCTACAGCAGAGGACAACAAAAATTATGGTGCTGGTACCATTGCCTCCAAACCAGAGTAGGCTCAAGTTTGAAGAAAAAACAGCTGCACTGCAAGCTACAACCAAGAATCCTGTTTCACAAGGAAATGGTGGATGTTTTAAGCTAGTTTTTTTTCTGCACTGTATTCCAGCACAGAGCTTCAACACGTTGCATCCTACCACCCCAAAATGGGACATATTCACCCCATTACAACTGCAAGGCTAACCACAAGCCTGGGCTGTGAGGCAACTTGAACCTTGGAGTCCCATATCCCAGGGACATCCTTGCAGCTATTTTGGGTGAACAGCCCCATTTTGGTCCCTCCCTTATTTCAAACCCAAGACACTCTCAGACAGACTCATTGTCACAAAAGCTTTCTTTCAATGCATCAATATTTCCAAAGAAATCTTTTATGAGAAGTTCCCAACCAGCTCCAATTGACTGTGTTTACCTTCTGACCAAGAAACAAGCCACACTGTGCTCTGCTTCACAATACGTAATTTTAAACCAATTCCAAAAGTTGTTTTAAAAATCCTCCAGATTTATTTGGGTAAAAATGAGATCAAGTTGTGTCACATGTTTCTCGGCTTGCTGTAGTACAAATAACAGTGTAGTTATATCCTCTGCAACCCACACTGAGAGAGCATATGCTCCAAATGGTATCCTTCAGTGCTTTCCTATCAAGAACAATACTTCAGGACAGCCTAACCACTATCACATTTTCTTCAGAAGGATTTGTGTGTGTACTTAAAAATAGCAGCAGGGAGTGGAGACACTTTAGAAGGATGTACCAAAACCCACGTTAAGCCAAGCCTCTGCTCAAGCACTTTCCACAGCTGGGACCAGAGAACATGCCAAACAACCAACCTTTGTCTTCCAAGAGTCCCTGCTTCTGCTATTCCCAAAAGTGAATAGGAGATATCTGTTTACTCATGAAGGTATGACAATAAAACATAAGTCTCCAGCAAAACTTACACTATTTTAACCTATTCTTCAAAAGAATATATAAAGACTTTGAGTGCTGTGACATGTTTTTCTCCCTGTAGCAAGCCCGACTATTTCTGTCTTATCAAGGCAGGATCTCTTTTTACTCTCTGATTTTTGATACACAGATTAAATAGTAAAAAATTACCTTTTTATTAAAAATCAGTTTCTCAGTGCATCCTTCCAAAGGAAATAATAGTGGATGGCTCTGACTTCTACAGCTAGCAAACTATGTGGTTTCTTTTATGAGCTAAATGAAAGGAACATACAAAATAATCATTATGGATTTGTATGAAATTACTGGGTATGGAATGCAGTAAATCCCCAAACAAGCTTTAACTATAGCTTGTAAGATATAATCATCAGGTAAAAGTGCAGACTCTCCTTTTGTAAGATGCAGCAGAAACCTAATATTTTATCGGAAACCTTGATTTATGTTTAATAGCTCTGCTACCTACTAAAAAAGATCTTGTATTAGCAAATGGGTACAGATCCAGTCCATTAGCTTAGGACAACTGAAAAACTCAAGGGTTTTGTGAACTAATGCAATAAAATATCATTAAATACTGTAGCATGACAAGACAGACAGAAGGTTTGAGTTGAAAGTCAGGAGAAGTGTTTGAAATGAAGTAAAATGTACAATAGATATGTTTAGGTACATCTGGCTTACATTTGCAGTAGGTCGTCAGAGGACCTTAGTGTCTGTGATGTAAATGAATAACAGAGCCCTCAACAATTTAACTGTCATCAGTATAAATGCTTTAACTGGCACAGTAAAGCAAAGCTCTGGGCCTCTTTCTAAATCTCCATAAGCTCCTGGTCTGAATTATAAACTGGGGCTGCATTACCTGAAGATGAAAGCAGCCAGGTCAATTCACTTAAAACCAGAGAATTACCACTGCAAAGCTGTGATGAGCAGCTAAGGAGCATGTGTGTGTGTGTATGTGTGGTTGTGTTTTTAATGCACAGTTTCACAGAGACAAGAGGAACATCTGACTGTGCAGTGATTCCAAATCCAGACCCAAAGGTTTGGTGAAAAGGGAAGGAGCCATTTGATTTTCAACTACTTGAAGCTCCTAGACTGTAAGGCTAAAGATAAGCCACCAGATATCAGATCTCTATTAAGAAGAGGAACACAACTGCAAGGAAAAAAGAGTTGCTTCTGTATCAGCTGCTCCAAGCCCACTGTTTGCAAACATTTCCCTATCAGGCAGCACCATCCTGTTGAAGAAGTCTGACTACACAAGCTCTGTCACTGACTTAAAGTGCTTTACTTAAATCCTCCTTAGGCACACTTCCTCCACCTTCTTTCAGCCTTCAGATCACCAGTTGTGGGAAGCAGGAATTATCTCCCCACGTGCCATAGCATCCATGACACCACCACAGATCCCAAGTCACAATACACCATATAACCAACAGCAGCCAGGTGTAACTCCCCTCTGCTCCTCTCACTTACCTTTGACACGCATTTCAAAGCCACTCTTCCCACACAAACGTCCAATATCAAAGATGGAGACAAAACTGAGTGTAAGATTCCTAAGGCACACAAAACCCAAGCAGGCTTCACTTCTTCGAAATTTTGTAAGTCAGATATAATAAACAGTTTATTTGACAAGTAAAGGTAACTATACTTAGATGTGAAGGCAGATTAATCACATTTACTGCAATGTGGCCAAATAAGCATATTGTCACCATAACCTTCTGGGCTCAAGATTAAATTGTTTCCCTCCCCTCCAACAAACACATAGAATGTTCACTTTTATAATAAATTCCAAACAAATTAATGGATTCCAACATGCATCATCAAATTTATATTTCCTCCTCCACAGAGTCCTACCCCTGTAAGTAATCCTTAAAATTCGTCATGAAGCTTTCAAAACAATTTATGCAAACAAACATCAAGCAGAGCTATTTGTATTGGCAGCACATTTCACTTAACAACCTACAACAAGGAACAGATGGTCTGAGCTCTGGAAACAGCTACAAAGAAAACAGTAGGAGCAAGTCCATCAGAAGCACTTTTTTCCCTCAATTTTGTGAAGATTACAGACTTGTTCTTGTTTATTTCTTTGATTAGGCTGTTATTTTATGTACTCATGAATCCTTCCCTTGCATTTCATGGAACAAATCCACCAGAAGCACATTCCCGAACTGTGTATAGTTACAGAAGCACTGCTTTAAGAACTGAACTATCTGTTCCTCACTGATTCAGGGCTCTCTAAAGTGGCAGGGAAGAAAGCAAATCAACGTGCAGACGTTGTACAAGGGATTGACAAATTTAAGGCAAACCCTCTCAGCAATCCATAGTTGTCTATCCTTTTGCCCACCCCTTGGTCTCCAATATTAAAACAAAAAAAGGGAGCTGATTCACACAGTCAAATCAATTACAGATCACTCAGTGCTATTACTAGTCTCGTAAGATGTGATGGTCTCCCTCTTCCCCTTTTCTAAGGGGACCTTTATCTCGTGAAGATGAATGACAAGAGGCCCAGCCCAAGCAGGGTGCTACGGCACAAGCACAGAAGGAGCAGGAGGACTAATACCTACAGCACAGCAAGAAGGGGCTGCATAGCTGGTCAGAAGCTTTGTTTATGCCCCCGCCGGGATCGGAATACTCCTCAAGAAACAAGAAGGCCACAACTGCTTGGTACATTGTGGGAAGCAATCTAATAAGCAAATACCAGTAATAGTTACTCTGAAGTAAAACAGTTAGGAATAAAATGGGAATGAAGCAAAAATCACCCCAACGACATTCTTTAATGGAAATATGTTTTCCCTGTATCAAAAGAAGTTAGAAAAAGATCTCACAGGAAATAAAGACAATACTCAACCATACCTATTACAAAAGAAAAAAGTCTATCCCCGATCACAGTAATCATAATTTTTTATTACTACCACCATCAATAAAGTCACTGTCAGGTTTACCAGTATCTGTGCTTTCTTCACAAGGATTCATATGAATTTATCTGCAAACACCCTCACCCAGACCCAGATTTAATTTGAATAACATTAAGGACAGCAAACTTGCTTGCATAGTTATCAGCCCACCAGCCAAAAACACCCTCCTGGAGGCAAATTAGTACCCTAGAGCTACACAGGGATGACTATGGACCACGATGTTAAAAAGAAAAATAAACAAGGAATGAAGGACTTCTGACCAGAGAGACAATCATAACATCTTGAAGTAACAAAAAAATCTTTCTGAAGGGCATTAACCAGGATGGAGACAGAGGTCAGTTTGGAAAGGTTTGGCTTTGAGAAGTGAAACCATGTTAAATTTCAGTGGAGCAGAATCAAGGACAAAGCAGACCAAGCTGACAGCTTAATAGGAACTTTGAGCACGACAGTTGAATAAACTTCGTTCCACACAACACTATAATTTTGTGTTTCATACTCTTGTTAGTGAAGCAATTTCATATCAGGATGACTACAAAGCTGTTTTCACTGGCCCCCTTGGCCATCTGTGATGGCCAATCCTTACGTACCAGACACATCTTCTGCTGGACCACTGCACAGGCCAGCAGCTAGAACACTCCTGAGGAACAAAGCCAAAAACATCAGCACCACTTTCTTCTTTACATAGCATCACAGATTCAAGATTTTCTTTTTTGAGGTGAAATACAGCTACTTGCTGAGGCAAAAGCCCAAGCAGACAACATGTATCCTTTCAGAGAAGCTTTTCCCATTACTCATCTGGCAGCAGGAAGAGGAAAGCAAACTCAAGCAGATGATAAAGTTAAACTAACAGTGCTGTTGAGCGAAAGGTGTCTCAGGGAAAACAGCTAGAGAAGAGTATCTGGACAAGCTTTGCCATACAGACATTGCCCCTAAGTTCTATTTTTAAAGAAAAAAGTAAAGAAAATGTACAAGCTGATTTTTTGGGACTTGAACTGTCTGACTGCAGTTTAAACCAATTTGAGAGTAGGTACAACTCTGAGTTCACCATCTGACCCTGCAACATGATACCCAAAGTGAGCAAACAGTTTGAAGTTCACTTCAGATTTCGTCATTTGGAGGATTACGATGAAGCATTTCCTGAGATGTCACGCTTTAAACAGCTAATGGCATGTGACAACCAAGTGCTTTTACGTTTTACATCTAAAGTTGCAAACACTTGGCCTCTCCCCCAAGCAGAGAAATATGTAGCAGCCCCAAGAGCTTGAAATCTGGTGCCTCACCAGAGTCTCCTTTTACTTTAGCGGGCACTGGGTGCAACCAGGAGTTCACTCACTGCAAGTGGAAAAATCTTCCTTACAAATGTCTCTCAGCGAGAGGCCACAGGGGCTGCAGTGGGACCATGGCTCTGGAGGAGGCAGAGAGCCACTGACCGTGCACAGCACAGTCACACATCGAGCCTCCCAAAACAGCTGGTTTATGCCTTTGCCCACTTACTTTTTTGATAAGATGCACATGGAATGATACGAAAAGCACCCACCAAATCACAAGACAAAGCAGAATTTCAAAGGCACAAGTGGAAGGAGATGCCCAGACCCTCTGATGACCTCCTCCAGGTGCTTCTTAAGGATTTTGGAGTCAATCAAATAAAATGGCACCATCAGGCAAAAAGCTGCCATTTCACACAGGTTTCCCCAGCAACTCCACAGGCTGCAGGTCAGAAGGCTGGAGGTCTCAGGGAGCATAAGCCTTTATGGATCAGAGCCCTTTCCAGGGAAGGCTGCAAGTTCTGGAAGCATTGAAAAGCATATGTATGTACTATGTATACACACAAGACCAAAAAACTTCATTGACAAGCAGTGAAATTCTTGGTTCGGTTTAATCTCTATTTTAGTTTGCGAACTTGCCTGTTTTTATTGACTTGTACTTTGAAGTCAGCAATGTAATTTCTGAACTACTTTAGCCCCAAGAATCACACTTAATTACTCCATCGTACTAAGCAAGAGGCATCACAACACACACAAAGCACCAGGACCCAGCTGCTGACTAACCCATGCCTTGACACAGCTTCTGGGTTTTGCTGAGAACACCAGAGCCAAACTATTGTCAAGCAAAGTCTAAAAATCGGGATGCTTGCTATTAAGCTTCAAGTTTCCTTCTACTGTAGAAATGCTGCTTCAGCTGAATTTGGTGGAATTATAGGAGCTGATTAGGTTAACCACTGACTGTGTTTCCTGGAGGGCATCTGAGAACATGCCCTGACCCAAATTATTTAATCTTGATCCATATTTGAACCATTTAATTTTAAGCTCCACGTATCTCCAAGACACAAAAAAGGTAATACAAACTTCAGAGCAGCTTTTAACTCTGAGAGGTAGCAAGGCTCAGGCTACAAACACAATTGCTCCCAGCCATCCAGGGCAGCAAGAAACAAAGCCTAGCTGCTCCTGCTCCAAGTGGAAAACTTTGCCACAGGAGGTAGTGGAGGGAGGGGATGGGTCTGATGGCAGCTGGGCACAAGCCGGCTGTGCTGCAGAATGTTTTGGTGTCAGCCAAGCCTTGAGCTTCAGAACCCAAGGGAAATTTCTGACCAAAGGAGAGAAGAGAGGTGGAGGAGCTGAAGGCAGGCTCAGGAATCACTCCCTAGGCATGTGAACTCACAACATGACTCCTTTCTGTCAGGAGAGATCAGACTGAGTGTCCCTGTCCCGTCCCATATGATTTATACCTAGTCAAATACAAAAATTGACTCTCCAGATTCAACAATAAGCTCCAGCCTGGCCCCAAGACATTTCCCAATAAAAGCATCATTAAAAGAACTCAAATTACTTTGGTTTGGGATGTTATTTGTCAGACGGAAGGAAGCCAGCCACACTGTGTCAATAACAATGAACTTATTAGCCCAGAAAGGATAAATATTGGTCAACTTGCTACTTGCTCACACCTTTCAACAGCTTGCTCAGTAACAGCATCGGATGAAAATACTTCAACTTTTGCATGAAGGGACTTTTAAACAGCACAGGAAGCATGCAAGAGTATTCCTAAAGTGCACAATGCAGCAGCATGCAAAACCATGTACTGCAACTCCTCAGGCATTCAGCGAGACAGCAGAAGACGCATAGCTGTGCTAGCAGGTAGCTGTGCTAGCTACCTCACACACCTCATCAGCCCAGGGGGGAAGCAACATTTATTAATCCAGGCCAAACAGCCCTGTACCTTAGCTGTAACCACAGGGATGCATTCACAGATTTCAGATGCTTTTCAACTGCTCAAAAACGTGCCATGTACCTTAAAACTGAACTGCTTAATTTATCTCAGGACTCAGTTCAGCCTCAGAGTTTAGCCCAGATATTTTACTACCAAAAACACACAAGAAAAGTCCAGTTAAAGTGTAGCAGTGGGGACAGAATGAGCTTACCAGCACTGCAGAATAAAGGCTGGATGGGCTGCTACAGCACATCCCCAGCAAGCTTTGGACACCTCTTCTCCTCCACCCCCAGACAGAGGGGTAACACTCACGACCTCCGGCTGAAGTCAGTTAACAAGAGAGGGTTCACCTGGGCAGCACCATCCCATCCCAGCTTCCCTTTCCTGACAGGATGCCAAAGTATTCCAAAACTGAGACCCTGTGCCTAGGCCCCTCCACTCCAGTGCCATTACAGGCTGCTTTTAATTATACCCAGGGCAACACAGCATAAATTCCAAATACACTGAACCTGCTTCAGCAAGGGACAGTAATTTTCAGTCTTCCCTCCCCAGCCTTTAACCTCAGCTGAGCAATTCTGAAAGAGCCATGTCCTGGTGAAGCAGCCAAGCCCTCTCCCATACACTCCTGACCTACAGATATGCTTAATATGTTAATTTTTGTTTTGGTTTCAGAACAAAACCTGCCTTTTAAATAAAATTTTAACAGATTCTAAACCAGAAACACTGCACTCCCCTGAGGCATTAAAAAATGCAAACTGAAGACTTCCCATGTGTCAGGGTTATTACTTATTTCCTTCTAAAAACAGAAGAAGTGTTGCAACAGTTGTAATGCTTCAGCTCACTAGGCCAAGAAGATGTTTTCTTTCTGCACACTCATTAACCATAATGTGGAACTCAATAACTGTTCTAATTTCCTACCTTAAATGTTTTTCTTCCCCCCAGTTTTCATTTTATGCTTTACATTTACATAGGACTACAGTCCACCACTTACCTTGAGAGTCTAGTTGCTGTCAAACACAATAAAAGGAAAGGAAAGTGTCTGGAATCACAGAAGCTTTAGTGTTGAAAATTTTAATTTAATTTCTAGAAATGAATTTAAGCACTCAAAGCTTTCTTTGTCAGCCACAGATGAGAAACTGATAGGCTTTGAAGGCAAGCAAATATTTTTTTATCCGAATCGCTTGAGTAAATATTTATGTTAGATACAATAACAGATGTTATTTCACACCACAAATTAAACACCAGCTAGTTATTAAATCTGGTGCAATGCCATGAAACTCCTGGGCACAGTTGCCCACAGTAGGTGCACTGTAATGAAGCTGAGCTCCAGGATGGTTCGTGAGCCTCAGCTCCAAACCCAGAGCATCAGTCAAGCTGCTGCCACAGCCTCAAGAGTCCTCGGGTGAGCCCAGCTCAAAGACAGATTTGCTCTGTGGCACAAGGAGGAATTAGCTAAGCACGCCACGCTGCTGCTGCTTTTGCAAAATGCTCAGGGCCAAAACACTGTTTTGTCTCTGGTTCACAAGGACAGAGAGCCTGTGAAGAGAGAAGAGGGCCCAGCATGGGAAAGTGAAGGGACAGGACCCTCCATGCTCTGAGTAGCCCGGCAGCTTCCCCAGCTCAAAGACATTGGATTACGTGTGCCCCTCCATGGGTGACACGATCTGCGTGCGAGCACACTGGCCTGTGTTCTTTGAAGCCTCAAAGGTGCAAAAGACACAGCCCATTGAATTCAATTTCTAAGAACACACCAATATTTACACACCTGAGACACAACAGAAACAGATCCTGCATTGTGCAAAACCATCCTGAATCCAGCCTGGACAAGTGACGCCAGCAGTGCAGGTCCAGCAGCACAAGCTCCCAAGAGCAAGCACTGTGCTCAGAGGGGATCTAGCAGAGATCCCCCCCAGCGCAGCCCCTGCAGAGCCAGGCAGGCTGGAGCTGCTCTGGAGCTGCTCTGCAGCATGGGCACAGCACCAGCTCCACCACCACACTGACACCCTGCAGGAGGCGATAGGGCAGGAGCAGATGTCAATGCTACCTTTTTTTCTGTAACTATCTTATTTGGCTAATTGCACAATCACAAAAAGGCTTCAAAGCATGCCAAAGAGTGGGATAATGACACTTCATGGGTGAAAAGGCCTTTCATTTCTCTTTTTCCTCTAATAACCACTGAGGATGAACCATTATCTTACCATCTTGCCCTTCCTTGTTGTGTCACAATGCACGTAATTTAACAAGATTACTTGGAGTATAGCACCAGGGATGCCTAATAAGGCAAAAACATTAATTTTGACAGTCCCACTTTATCTCTTATTACTGCAATATTTTTGCCTGTTGCCTTGGCAGAGCACGAGGGCTGTAAACCAGCAGGGCTGGGCAGTGGGATTCCTTTACTCTGCTTGGAGCTGCTTCACCACATGTAATTACAACTCTCTGTTTATACCATGTTGTAGGGGCTGTTTTGGATAAGGCACTTGTAAGTCATTCCAAAATGGCAGAAAGGAAAGGGAAAGATTGGCTGCAATAGCCAAAGCAGGAGAGGGAAGGGATAAAGGAAACATTCTTGGAAATCATTTGTAGCTGCAAATGGAAATCATTTGCACAACACAAGTACTCAGGCTGGTAAATAGAGCTGGGGCACATTTCCTAACCGGTGTGGTGGTACCCAGGAGGCCAGCAAGCCTGGAAACACACAGAAGTTGACAGCAATCACTCAGCACATAGCAGCTCTCCGGCCCAAGCTTGTAGTTGCCCATGAACAATCCCATTGAACTTAAAGGTAACACCACATGCTCAAAATCAGGACAGATTTCAAACACAGTAAGATAGAAGTACTATATCCATCTGTCCTCTCCAAACTGGGGGGCAACCAGCAGCCTTGCTGCACTTCCTGCTGGAAAGGATCACAAAATCCCACCAGCAGAACAACCACAGTGTGCAGTCAATCAGACAAGTTATTTAAGCAAGCAATTCTCACAATCCCCTCTCACTCCTGAAGTGCCTTCAAGTTGGGAGAATTTTTCAGCAAGATGATGCAATTCCAAAAGTACATTAGATCACAGATTCCCATGGTGCAAAATATGGCACGTTTGTTCTACTGGCAGACCATCATAATATTTTCCTCTGTTCATCAGGATAATAAAACAGAGTAAAGCTTCTCAAACACAAAATTAAGCCAGAATTCTAGCAAAAAGGGGATAGGACTAGTGCTGCATCTCACTAACCATCTATCAATGAAGAATACAAGCATACATTTTCAAAAGAAAGACACATCCATAGAATGCTAAATACAATAAGTATTAATTAAATCATTATTAACAATCAAAATCTAATTTCTTACTGTCACTTTCTGATATCTTAACTAAAGGCATATTTGCAATACTATTATAACGAGTTACAGTTCAAGCAATAGAGCTGCTTGCAATAATTCAGAAACATGTACACTTTCATATGAATATATCATGCCTAACTAATGAGATTGCTCATTTCATAACTTCAGTTCCATTTTTATTATTTCATAAAACTGGAAGTCCTTATCCATTTTATGAAAAACACCTTTGTGAAATTCATTAAATAAGCATAAAAAATTCATTAAACAAGTGAATTGCATTCATGGCTGCTTTGATGCAAATGCCCTTTAAGCAATGTAAAACTCCATATTGATTTAACCTTTCATGTTCTGATATTTCCATGTGGAGATATATATATATATATAAATATATATATAAAAATCTTTCTTCAAGGAATAAAATTAAGTACTGATCCTTTGATCTCTAGCCAGGGTGAGGTAGATTGGTCAATTTAAATAGTCATTGCTGATCAGCAAACAGCTGAGTTTGTATTAAAACAGAGCATCAGTATTTCTGTATGTCTTTGCTGGCAAGTAAATACACATATAATATATTGGGCCAAATCAATATGATGCCTGAAGTTTCCTCTGTAGCAGAAAGTCAACCCAGTATTGGCTAAGTCCTGTGGGACTAGTTATAGCAAGCTCATGCTGGTGAGGCAAAAGGTAGATGAGCTGCTAGTTCTCACTGCCACCCGAAAGCTGCTGCAAACAGTGCAGCCAACAAGCCAAGGTCTGTCTGAACCTGACTTGGGGCAGGTGGTACATGGGGGAATGCCAAACTGAAGGAGCAACTCCATTTTCTTGGGGTCCCTCTGCGTCCCTTCGGTGGTTTCAACAGTCACTTGCCTCACTAACTTTAAACTCCACTAAAACCACAATCTTTTCCCAGTACTTATGGTAATGTGAAGAGTGAAAGAAATCACTAATCCCTTATCCAAGAGCCATTCTTTTCTCAGTGTTTCCAATGCATTGTATGACAGAGAGGATAACATGAGAAAGATGCACCTGCAATGAACACATCTGCTACTGAAGATGTGCATCTGATTAGACTTGGAATTGCCATGGAATAATGTACTTTTACTCCTCTAGTCATCCAAAAACTCCTCTTGTTGAGAAGCAATTGTTTCGTCAAAAGACTTATGGTAGTCTAACTGCAGCAACCTACGAGACATCCACTGCATTCCAAAATAACCACCCAGAGCTAGGGGTCACGCTGGATGTCAGCAGAGTGAGGCACCAACACCTCACCCCACCACAAAGCCATTCTGGCAAGTAGGAAGCCAGAAGCCACCACGCAAACCTGCCCCCTGAGGCTTTCAGCAGTCCCAGGAGGTCACTGACTGCAGCAGGATCCCGAAGACTCTCCCCACTGAGCCAGGCCTGAGGTGTGACAGTGAGAGATGAGCAGGCCCACTCACTGCTGGGCTGTTCCTTTCTTCTGTGCTTCATATCCATGAGTTTCAACAAAGAAAATTTATCGAAACAATGCTTACATGAAGGGGACGGTAACACACCACCCTTACAGCTTCCCAAGGCCCATGTTTCAGTGATGCCACTTCTGAATCACCTTCTACAGCCCTTCCATGGCTCATTTTCCTTCCCAGGTGCCTCTCCTGCACACTTCCTTTTCCCTCAGCTCATTTTTCTCTAGAAAACTGAGCCAGAAACAACCCTATTTCCATTTCTAACCATTTAAATTATAAACAATAATTCTTACGCACCAAAACAGGTCTTTAATTCTCATATTTCCCTCCAAAGTACACCCAGACATCCTTATTCTCAGTAAGCTGAGCCAAACAAAACAAATCAAGTCTCTAGGTCAAGATTTCCAGGAGTTAAAAATAAGCCCCAGAGTATTAACATAAACTTCAAAAACGAAAAAAAAAAATCAGAAAATATTTTTAAAGTGTCATCATTTTTAAAACTCTCCCCAATTCTTAACCAATGTCCCAGAAGATGCTGTTTCAAAAAGGAAAAAAGCTACGACTTTTTTTTCCCCAAAGAAAAAAAGAAATCACATTGAAAATGAGCTTTATAATAAAGGAGTTTCAGCCTTAAATCACAGAATTGCATAAGCCAGCACAGCATAAAGCTGCTCCCACTTCTATCATCACAACAGTGAACAAAATAAGAGATGAAAACATCCTCACTTGCCACTTTTATACCTCCCAACCCCCTGACACTCACTGCTCCTCAGCTGGCTTCCCATGCCCCAAAGGGCACTTGCCACTGAACAAGCCCAAAATAGTACTTGAAGCCATTTAACTTAATCATTATTAGGTTTTAGTTCAGACATCCCTTGACACCATTGGCCAACAACAAGGCCCCCAAGTACCCTGCAGATTTTTAAGCACCGACAAGTCTTACGAGGGCGTATTTCTACCTGCAGCAAGATTTAAAACTGGCTTTCTAATAATTAAAAGAGGAAAAAAAAAGGGGGGGATAAAAACCTTGGGAGCTTTTTTCACAATTCCTAATTTAACAGGCAAACTATGTTTTATTGATAGTTCCAATAGTAAATTTGCCTTCTGTACATACTGCTGCTGATGCCTAAAATAAGATGTGCAAGAAGAGAATCTTGTGCCTAAGGCTTTTTTAGGATAATACACAACAATTCAAGCTAGAGCTCTTCAGTAGAGCCCCACTCTGTAAGGGCTTCCCCTTGCCTTTCTGGCTCAGAATAGGAGCTCAGCATTTCTGCACACGTGCTGCCATCAGCCTCCTCATTCAGGCAGGCACAAATCCACATAAGTGTCAGTCCAGCAGGTTTAGTCAGAAACTAGATTTTAATTTAAGAAAACAACTGGTCTGACAGTACCACGATTTTTAAGATTTGACTGTCTGCACGCTATTGGAAATAGAGGTATAGACAATAGAGAGCCTACAGAACAAAAACTCATTCTTCTGGAGCAAGATGAGTTGGCTGGGATATGAAAATTACTTCTGTGTGTTTTGGGAAAAAATATTATCCTTAAATTTTGCAGGTGAATGGGCAGATCTGGAGTGCCTCAAGGTCAGCGTGACAATTCCAGCTGAAAGTCTGCTCGGCAGCTTCCAAATCCTCTGACTTGTGCAATCACCGTGCTGAAACATTACACCTTGGTCAAACGGATGTTTCCAGAGATGCCAGCAACCCTCCCTCCTCACACACACAACTGCAACCCAAGTGCACAGCTCAGCTGTCCTTCGAGAAGTTATTGCAGCTGCAAATAACCAGGGTGCTGTTAATCTGCAAACAGAGCTTTCTGCAGCATTTCCCTTGCATTTAAATCAGTTTCACTTGAGAAAAAAAAAAAATCTGTTTGTTTTAGCTAGGCTAACTAATCAGTGCTGTGTTTGGCTGGAAACCTGTTATGTTTTGCTACTTTATCATGTTGCTATTTCCATGTTCAAAAGCTAGTTAAATTATTTACGCTACACTTCATATATTGTGTACAACACTTGCCTTGACACGAACAGAACAGCAACTGCAAAGCCAGTTTCCTTCAGCCGGTGCTCCAGAATAGCAGTGCTCTGCTTTGCAGGGAATGACCCACTCAGAGCCTCAGCTCTCACCCCTCCCTCTTCCCCCAACCAAAAAAATATTTTAAAAAATCAAGAGCCACATAGACATTAATTGGCTGCAAAGTTTCAAATAGCACTGTTAATTTAATTCTGGAGAATATCACAAAACATGGAGTATAAAAGGAATAAGCTGAGCATTAGCTCAGTGTAAGAGCCTACCTACATCTAAAATTCACTGTGAATGATAAATTGCTTTCAGCCAATAACATCCAACATTTTAAAATGTATATTATAGAACATGTACTTCAAGAGGCTCTGTGAATATTTTATTATACCATCCCAATCATTTAGACTCTGTGATATACATCTCATTGTAGTTGCACTCCCTTTTAAGGTACAGTTTGATTTCCTCCCTGTCTTTTTATTTATTTAAATCACAACTGAGTTGTATTACCATTTCTTTGCTCATCAGTAACCAAATTGAGCAGAGTTAAGAAACCCTGAAAACTCAAGAAGTTCTTCTGTGGTCAGAAAAACAAACCTCCTCAGGTATGTAGAAGCCTGAAATCATACTCTAGTGATCAAGTGAGCACACCCTGCCCCAGTCCTGCTGTTTTAAAATATCACCCAGCAGCACTTAAGGAAAACACACAATTGCTTTCAATGTGACAGGGCAGTGTTGCAGCAGGATGGGGTTCCTACAGCTCTGCTGCTGCAAAAGCTAACACCTATTTTTCTGAGATCCACTATGGACACCCTGGCACAGAGCAAGCCATTACTGATGTTTTCACCTGGCAAAAAAATCAGCAGCCACCTCTGCCAAGCGGAGTGTGGATTTTCAGTGCCACCTCACCTTCCACTGCATTCCGGCTGGCGCTGGCATTCCCCCACTAAAGCAAGGGCTGCGTGCAGCGACACGGGCAAGAAACACCACACACGCTCCAAGATAATTCCAAGCAATGGCCACTTCCAGCAGATCCAGTGGTGCCTTCCTGGGATGCCAGCAGAAAACACCATGGTGCCGTACACACATGTACACACTGCAACACAGCTTGTGCCTGAGGAGCTCACAGCATCATTTCCCTTCTCTGTATTTTGGTATATTGAGAACAACAACTTGTACATAAAGCAGAACAGGGGTCACAGGCTGGGGAAGATTATAAACAAAGTCTTTGGGTATAATATTAGACTTTCCATATTGATCACTAAGCTCACGAGCTGCTAAGTGCCTTACTGTATATTATTATTAAAATTCAGTTAAGAGGCATTTTACTGAATCAGGTCAGGGCTGAGTGATCCCTCCAGTTAAAGCCTTGATATTGCACAGGTCTTGTGAATTGAGTCATAGATATCAAGAAACATTACAAGCCAAATCAATATTTTACAGCCTTTGCACAGACCGCAGTCTGAAGCTCTATCAGCATGGTGTTCTGAACAGAAGGATTTCCAGGAGCTAAAATAATTTACACTAATAAGGCACTGACCCATGCAGTTCTTAATGATCATTTAGCTTTGGCAATACTTCTAATCACTATTGAGCTGCTTGGGAGTTGTGGGGTTTTTTTCAGCAGAAAACTCCTATATCAGATTAAGGACATAAGCAGTAACCCAAGCACAAGGCTTGGTTTTGTTTCATGTAAATTCATTCCTATTATATAAACTGCTAAATTAAGAAATGAGGTATTTAAAACAAAGAGGTTAAAACACAGCCACAAAGACACAAACAAACATCATAGAAATCCTTAATTCCATTTCTTGCCTTGTTTGCTTATTGAAGTGCCATATGTTTCTGCAAGTGCTATGAAAATATCATAAGATCATAATTATAAGGTTTGTTGAATTATAGAGTAAAGAAGCCACTTATTTACATTTAAATATGAACAGTGGTAATTAAAATGTCACATGTTTCTCTGTTCTTGACTCCAGAAAAATATTTATCTACCAACAGCTTGATGTGCTTTCAACAATGGCCTGGATTCATGAAAGGGATTGTTACTCACATCACTCTCCGCTTTTATTCTTTTTCCCTTATGATTTACAAACTCAAATGGGGGCTCCTGAAGTCCTCAGGCACTGACGTAGCCATGAAGACATTGTGATGTAAGCAGTTACTAAAGACCGTTGCTAAATTGGCCTTCAATAATTCTTCGACCTGTCAATATGTGAAGCACTGCAATAGCTTTAGGAATTCAATTTTAAATTGACCTCATTGAACTGATGCAAAAAACAACTGCAGATGCATTTAAACTGATTAGCTCTTGTTAAAGTCCAGCAGCAAGCACACCCAAGACAAGCTGATGTTGAGCCCACACAGAGACAGCTACAAGATTAAAATTAAAATTTCAATACTTGAACTCATTGAGGGCACTGAAGCCCTGGACGCATTCTACTGTGCCAAGCTCACCTATGAGACCTAAAGCTTGACCCTTCTTACAACACTACCAGTGTCAGCAGAAACAGGTTCAGTTCTACTAAGCAAGCTAAAAAGAAGAGCAAAGGCCCAAACCAGAGGAAAGCAACTCGCTACAAAGAGCGCATCACTCAGACCCACACAGCAGAGAGCAGCCAGCCCTGGGAAGGCAGAAGCCAATACCATCAAGTAATTTTACTTCTGTTACATATTAATAATTCTTATCATGCAAGGACTGAAGTTTGGGTCATTCTTTTTCCGGTCTTTCTCCAAGAGGGCTCTTTCACTGCACTGCCTGAGAACCCCAGAGATTTTACCAGCTCTGTTTAACAGCTACACATTCCACCCCCAAGTTAATGGTAAAGCTCTCCATTAACAGAAGCCGTTTTAGGCTAATGCTAAACCAATGAATCCCAGTGTGCTCTGCTCCCCTCTACCTGTCTCAAAACACTCCTTGTTTTCTAGTTTAATAATTAAATGTACCAACACCTTTCTTGAAGACTCTGAACTCAAACTAGACTGACTGGAGTTTAGTGCGAGTAGGTAACATTTGCAGGGAAGCACTCAAGAGACAAGGAAAAAAAAAATTTAGGGGCAGTCACAACTTGTATCAAACACCAACAGAACTCTTCAAAGTCATCACATCAAAAACCAGTAGAGATGGTCTCTGCCGGGTTGTGTCACTCAGTTTGTGGCAGGAGCAGCCAGTCCCCAAGAGCAAGAACAGCATCTCCAAAGCAGTGGGTCAGTAAACAGCATAACAAAACCTGACTTACTTCATTTGTAAAATATACACTAAAGCTATCAGGGCAGAAGTGCTAATAACAAGGACAACACTTGGATGATTACACTGATTTGAAAGCTCTGGTCTTAAATTGACCTAACAATGCCCCTCACTGCTGCAAACCACAGTCAGCTGTGCTGTTTCCTGCACGGTGCCCTGGGCCTGGCTGCTCCCCACCCATGGGGGAGCCAAGGGATTGCCACTGCTGCAGCTCCAGGAACACATGAGTGTAACACTGGGCATTAGTGACCAAGTCTGGCATATAAGGGATACTGGAGTTTAAGTTTTCTGCATTTCTTTGATGTCAAAAATCTGCCAGATGTCTCTCACTGTTACCCTTCGTTCTCTAAGCTCCAATAGAACAGCTGCACTTCATCACTTTGCCACACAGAGTAGGACAGAGAAGGACAAATAGGGGGCAAATTAATGGCAAAAAGGAGTACAAGTGCAGACTACACTGATGTTATCCTAAAAACAAAAATCCTTGGGCAGAGCAAAAATATTCTTCCCACATCAGTTTGAACCATTCCCTGTGGAGTTCACTCACTGTGTCTACAAACAACATGAGTTTTTACTAGCTTTGAGTACTGCTTCTGCACATACATCTACTAATACTAGACTGACTGTGTACAGTCTACATGCGGCATTTAGCCATTCATAAAGGAATTAATCTGACACTAAACATAACATTGTTCATGTTGTTTTCTTTCTATTGTGTTTTTTCTTCCAAAGGTTTAACTTCACTTGTTACTGTCCAGGGCTTATTTGGCACATATGACCAAACCAAAGGCACAGAGATGACAAAAGGCAGCCACTGCAGTCAGGATGCTACGCAGCCCCAAACTGGATCCTGGGAAAGCAACACACACCACCCTGCACAGGAATTGCCTGCAAACAGGAGCCACCTGGCCAGAGAGCTAAGGGTAGATGAAATGAGGCCATTTCCCACCTGTGCCCACAGCTGCAATGCCCAGGGACCTCTGCAGGCCTCTGTGCAGCCCTGCCTGCTCCGTCCCTTCCCAGCACAGCACACAAGGGAGGTAACCAGCTATTTCCATGGTCAAACTCCCTAACAGGCTACAACCAGCAGAAGGAGGTTGGATAAATATTTAGGTTCAATAGAAGAGTACAGGTTAAACAATCTGTGGGGCAATATTTTTACTGAGTGATAAAAGACACAGAAACAATGAGGAGCACAAGCAAGCCAGGACCTCATAATAAGGCTATTCCAACACTGCTGACTGCCCACTGCACATTTTCTCAGGCTTTTGCTAGCTCTGCATAATCAAAGAGGCACTGGGAGCTGATGCATGAGGAACAAACCGAGCAGAGGAACAAGTCTTTGTCCATCTTTTAGGGTTCAGCCCTCGGGAGCCCACACTGTGACATGCAACTGAAACTTTGGAGAAGCAGCCCCTCCCAGGGCCACCCCACTGCCCCCAGCAAGGTGCCCAGGCAGACCCACCACTCACTGCATCAGTACTTGGTACAACTAATTCACCTTTCACTCTCAACAGCAGCCAGAGAAAAAAAGATATACAAACATCTCCTCCACCACTACCACCAGTACAGATCTTTGGTGCTAAACCCAAAGACTAGTACAAATTTTACAAAGATAAGAAGACAAAACAAAATACAAAATAGCCATGGGAGCTGTAGCACTGCCTCGGCAGATATTCAAACATCACACAACATCATATTAAACTCTTCTTTGAAAACAATAAACATTGCAGATCCCCATTCCATCTTTGCTACATTTTAGTATTCCTTGCTTCATTGCCCATTTACAAATCATGAAGAATTCATAGATGAATAATGGACTGAGAATAATATCCATGTATATATATATATATAAACATAAAACCCAGCACAAGCCAAGAACAGGATAAGCTCTTCCTAGGCACAGTAAATTAAAGACTAAAGTAATAAAATTAAAATTAAAAAACCAAACCAGTGTCGTTAAGTGTCAAAAATCCTTTCCAGTAGCTCTGATGAGCAGCCATTATTCTGTTCCACAATAAAGTATGTCATTTCATTGTCCATAGAGCCTCCTCATGATACATAAATGAATTATTTTCTGGAGGTTTCCCCATTGTCTCTAGAGAATTTACAACACATTAAATTTAGCTCCTGTGTCTCCTTCAAGATGATATGCTACTCCAGCTACAGGCTGCTGTGTGCCTGGACCAAGGACAGAGGTACCTTCAGCCTCAAGAAACCTGCTCCCCTCTTTGCAGCCCCTTTGCCCACCCCTCTCTCCCCACACCCAGGAAGGCCCTTGGGAAGCACAGCCTCTCCCAGGGCACTCCCCAGAACCAGCACAAGTGCAGCTGGAAGACATGAGCACAGTTTTCTCACCCACCTTGGGCAGCCCCAGTCCTGCAGCCACGTGCCTTGTGCTCCTACTTCCAGCCACTGTTCACCCCAAACCACAGCCCAGCTCCTCCCTCCTGCTCCAGGTGTAACAAATCTACTTAACAAAGACGTCACAGGTGTGGTTCTTCCTTGTCCTAACATGGAGCTGCAAATACTCTCACCCCTGAGCAATCTCCAGTTAAACTGTGGCTAAGCAGGGCTGGCACTCAGACCTACCTGTGGCTGCAATCACCCACATCACAGCTGCATTTTGACATCATTTATAAAATCCACACTAATTATAATATGTGATGAATCCTTCAAAGCATATGTCTGAGCTTTTTACCCAGCTAGGAGACCGGTGACTGACCCTCCTCCTTCAGTCCTTTCCTTTTCTTTCTCTTACAGGATATTTGAAGTGGCAATCTCTACCTTAAAGATGGGTACAACCATGGAACCCAAATTTCATATCCAAAAGTAGAGTAGGCCCCCGGCATACAAGCTGAATGAACTTCCAGCAACTCTCATGCCCTTAAATCACTCATGGAATGAAGTCACCCCCACAACTGGCTTCCTGTTATCCACAGTTTGGTTTTAACTTTTTTTTTAAAAAGCTTATCTTTTTTTAAGAAAGTTCATTGCTGATTATTACTTCCTATTAGAAATAATGGCACCTTCTCATTGTGAAAGTCTATCAGTGAAAACATATATCCTTTTAGGAGTTAAACTGTTTGGAATAACTTTTAAACTATTACTCAACTCCTCTGAAATTTCTTTCAAGGGATTGAAGGTTTTTCCTGTATCAAATTATCTGGATTTCTCGTGGATTATGCATTTTTCAAAAACTTACTCATTACAGATTAAAGAGAGAAAGTGAAGTTAGAAAGGACACAATAGAAAAAAAGATCAGTAAAGAAAAATATTTTAAATATTAATGACCAAGTGGGAAATGGAAACACATTAAAGGCAAATGTGAGAGCTTTTAAATATGTTATTAAAATTGATTTATAAATGAGACTCTTCTTTAACCACGTGCTTTAGCCTTCACTACTTATTTCCTTCTGCTGTCTCTCCAAGCATTGGTGCCACCACTCAAAACCTATGACATTAAGGAAAGATACCCAGAAAATACTTAGGCTGGCAACAACTATGGGCTGCTCAAACTGGAAGACGTCATTATATTAAGAATCTCAGAGAATGAGATGAGAAATCGGGTACTTGCAAAACATCTGTTCCAGGTGAGGCTGGGCTGCAGCAGGGGCTGCCCTGCTCACCCCACTGCGGCCCAGAGCCACCCCACGGGCAGTGGGCAGGCAGTCAGGAGCAAGGAGGGACCGGTCACGTGCACAGATGCAGACACCGATTATTTACAAAGACAGAAAAAGACATTTGCCATTTCTGATCCCCTTCTCCCTCTGCACGGAAACAATGCCCATCACCCACGTGGCTGCGCACTGCCCCAGATGGGCTCCGAGGGCTGATCCACACAGAGGGCAAACCAAACCAGAATTCCCACGGAAAAGTCTCTGCAGGTTGATGCTGAAGGACGGGAGAAGCCTGTCCTGTGCAGCCTGGGTGTGAACCCACACGCAGCACACAGCATCCTGCAAGTCCTTCCTTCCTTCTGCACCACATACCAAGTTCACATAAATTACCCCAGCAGCCTGCATTTTCGGGATGTATCTTCTGGAGTTTTTCAGCTTTGAAAACAGTTCCAGTAATGTCGCACAGGGCTGGGACAGCTGACTGCAGATCACTGCTGCTGGCACGTCAGAGACCAAGCCACTGCAGCTTTCAGAGTCGCACAGGGTGCATCACACCACCAGCAATGAGCAGCATGTGAAGCCATGTGGCTCCTGGGTCACGTTTTTATTAAAGGACGCAGCAGCAGATGGGTATTGCACAAACAGCCCAATTAACATAACCAAAATTGTGGAAATTATCCTCGAAGGGAACAAACTTCGTGCATAAATTTGTGTAAATGGACGGTATGAAAGTGCGTATAACAGTATATGTTTAACAAATTAGACACTATTTATTTAATTTAACTTAAATTTGAAAAATGTTTTATCTTAAAGTTACTGTCTATCATAAACCACCAAAACATTATAGGCAGACTCCAAGCAGAAATATAAAACATCACTGAGAACTACAGATCTTGTTGGATTTTGTGGTGAGAATGGTCCACAAAACTCATTCTGCATGTCCTCATAGGATCCTTTTTTATAGCAGGTTATGAATCATCACATGATATCTTTAAATGGATGATCAATACTATATTTTCCCATAAAACGTTTGGTTTGAAATCCGATTTTAAGTGCATTAGAGTTTTTGTGCACTGAATGAGTGAGTGTCATAATAAATTGTCATCAAATATGAAGGAAATATAGCTTAGATTAATTGCCATATTTATTTATGAGCCTATAAAATACATCGTGAAAGTCCTGGCACATTTTTGGGATACCAGCTTGAACTTTCAAGCAAGTTAAAAGCATTAAACGAGACTGAAAGTAGATTTATTATTGGAATGTTTTTAATTGCAGTTTCAACCAGACACAGGTATTAGAATAGCTGTGCCCTTAATGGCCATCTCACGTGTTTTTTCTTTAAAAATGATATACTTTCCATATTTTTATTGATTTCATAAGATTTATTGTAGATTAGTGCTGCTTGTGTGTGAAATTGCAAGTGGTCCCAGCTTCCCCAGAGTAGAGGGCTGCAGAGGGCCCATTGCCGGAGCCACTCCTCCCCAATGCCCCCCAGCCCCCAGCACAGCCTGAAACACTGCTGAAAGACCAGAGAAAAACCCAAAATACCTGAAGGAGACTGGCAGAAGAGTCCTCAGTGAACTACCCAGAGGGTCCTGTTCTGCACTGATTTCTACAAACCTAAAATGGCAGTAATTCAGGCAGGATTTGGAGGGGGAGTCCAACTGAGCCCTTTCTTTACTCAGATGTTAACTAACTAAGAGGTTCAAGGCCAGCTGATTTGATGGGGTGGGACTGTCTTGGGTAAAGTATTTTCTGGGTTTAGAACAAGTTATAAGCTCTCTGTGTTTCTAATGTACAACAAACACAACTGGGGTTTTGTAAATTACAAATGAAAGTAAATAAGGAAGCAGTTCTGATATTCATGTTTAATGGCGCACAGAAGTTGGTGAAGAACACGAACTTCTTGGAAGAGAAGGCACAGCTGCATATAGCCAGCATACTAATTTTAAAATAAACCCTGGAAATTACAGCAAGCAGACTAGGTAATGGAATAAAACTATCATTCACTGCCACAGAACAAAAATGACAAACTATACCTAAGGTGATGTTAAAAACCCGAAGTTTAGCAGCCACAGGACTCCTTCACACCAACTGCACACGAGCTGATGCAAAGGCCATGAAAGCACAGGCACAGCTGGGTGGCTAATGGTGAACCCTGCTCATGATGTGTCAGACCAGCAATGGCTTTGTCACCAAAAAAAAAAAAAAAAAATTTAAAAATTATTTTTATTGATTTTGCTGAAAACTGAATCCACAGAGGGGTCAGACTGAATGGGAGCTGCCCTAAGTCTCCTGGCGTAAATTAACCCGTATCTCAGCAAAGCACAAACAAGTTCCTAGAGGTGAAGTTCTCACACGTTTTGTGTAGATGTATCTTCACCAGATGAAGATATGCTGAAGATGCACTATTCACTTTATAGAATAATCTACAGATAACCTGAAGAAAGCTAGTACAGAAGTGCTTAACTACCCTGATGCACAGCACTCTTACAAAAGAAGTATTTTCTCATCAGCAAGTATGTTTTCACAAGTTGGGGCGATCACAAGTTAGTGATGGCCCCAGATCCAAGGAAAATACCACCCCAGAGCCTGGGAAAGATTCATGTCCAGCTTCCATCCACGTGGCTGCCTCTGGGCACAGAATGATTCAGAATAAAGCCCTGGGTCCAACCATCCTCCAACTCCAGTAACACTCAAGCCCAACTATCAGTTTTAGAGCCATATCCCAAAACTTAATCACAGCAAACACAGTGATGATCTGAGATTCAGCAAACCCACCAATCATTATGTAAGTGATGCTGGGAGCCAAGCGGAGCTGCCAGTCCTTGGAGAACAGGCAGGAGGGTGAGGTGGCAGGGGGAGGCCACTGCAGAGGACTGTTAGGAAGAAGCAGCTCACTGTCACATGAAGGAGCCCATGCAGAAGTGGTGCTTAAGAATCCCTGCAAATATTATTACCTTTGTCTGTCTCAGTTAATTTCCAAATGATATCTTAAATTGTTCTCATTTAGCCATCCATCTCAATGAAAGGGTTTGGAGAAGCAAAGCAAAGGCCCACCGATGTATTTCTTTCACTTTGCACATACCAAAACCAGAGCAAAACTGTGTAGCTTCTTAGATTAACGAGCCTACATACATAACTCTCCGGAAATTCACTGACAACTTTTTGGATGTCCCCTTTCAGAAGACAAGTATCCAAAGGCAAATTTATTCCTGATGTATTTTAAATGCGGCAAAACCAAAATGCTACTTTCAGGTTTAGCCTTCAGCTGACAAGGTACCACCCATTACCTCAGCAATACCTCACTCCCTAAATCAGCTCATGTCCCACACTTCACTTATGCCAGTTCTCCCCTCTATCCTGAAGACAGTTCTTTCTATTTTCTACTTGTATGTTAAGCAATTAAAATGCTTTATCTTCAACAAGATATTAATATCAATATTGTTCTAATATGTTCTGCCTCTCATGCAGAAATCAGTCTTGAAAATAGCCACTGAGATAAGGACAGTAACCAGCAAGCTTCACAATAAACCATCATATCCACTATTTTAGTTTGTCAAAACAATTAGTGTTCATTTTGGCTTTATTCAGTTAAATCTGCAGTGACTGATCAATATAAATTATGTATTAGGCTGCCCAGCTGTACTTGTTTATTCATGCATGGACTTGAAGAATTTTCATTTTCTCAGTACAAAAAAGCAACAGCCAAAAAATCCCCCTGTATGCTAAAATATAAAGACACTTTCTTCTCAGCCACATTTCTGCTACATGTTTTTGAAGCTGCTTTCTTCTTCCCCTGCTTATTTCAATTAACCTATTATTTCATTTGCAGTTATCAGCAGCTGCATTTGCATCGGTGGGAAGCACATACTGTTACTTTCACCCCTTGCAATTACCTCCTGAGCAAAGCAATATCAGAGCTAAACCAAATGATGTGGATTTTAAAAGCATCAAAAATCGCATTGTTGGCTGCATTTGAACTCCTGCCTCGCTTCAAGAAGAACTGCTTGCAGAAATGTTTACAGTTAAGCCTCACAGTCCTCTCTTTCAAGAACAAAAGTTTGTGAATTAAGAGAGATCATTTTCCGGTTTTGCTCATGTTTGTAGTCACACACTCCTCGCTAGGATGACTGGGTGAAAGGAATGCACGTTGTGGGGGTGGGTGGAACGATACGGTTGTATGCAGGGAGAGAGATGACACAGATTTAGAGAAAGAAAAATCTGCAGTGACCCTGTACAGCATCAGTTGTGCTTCTCCGAGACATGGTGTATGTGCAGAATGGAAATCGGGCTGTTGAAGCTGATTTCCTGCAATGAAAGAATCAGCAAATTGCACACTCCAACCCAAAGCTACCCTCCGCCAAGCTGAGTACAAGAACTTGTTAACAGAAAGTTTATGCCAATATTTACAAATCACAGAAAGATGTTTTGGCAGCTTTGACATGCAGAGTACAGTGGCTCAGTGACGGACAGGCACAGTGAATGGTGGCAGTGCTCAGAACACAAAGAGACAGAGTTTGTGTCCTCCTAAAGCGCTGGGGAGCACAGCAGAACTTGTATTTGTGAATGGGAACGCCATTCAATCTCTCAGGTTGTAAGGGCAATTAAAGGGGTCGCCTGGGTGGCTCTTGAGCATGTCTAGAAAAAAGTATGCTGCTGAAACATCTCCATAGGGCAGAGTGCTGTAAGTGGAGAGAGCTGGGTTGGGAAAGGCCACCTCCCAAAGCTTAGCTCAGCTACAGCATACCTGACAGGTAGCAGAATTGCTTTCACGTTGATTGTGCATGATAAAGATTGGGAAACACAATGTTTGTATTGATCTGCATTATCTCCGTTATAAAAGTGCTTTTGCACAGTGAATCCTGCCCCAGTTTTGGTGACTGCTGTGCTTGCTACTTTGGCGTGGAGGGCAAGAGCCCTGCATGCAACCTGCCAGCACAAACATACTGCCAGAGACAGCTCCTTTGGGCTCTGAGCCGCAGGCAGGATGAGCACACAGCTACTCTTGTTGTTTCTTCCATCAAATAACATACGAAATGTTCTGGTGAAACGACTAAATTTTGCTGAATTAAGTGTTTTAGAACAAGCGGTTTTATTACTTTATAATTAGCATAATTTTCCCCATAGGGATTCTTGCAATTAAATAATTAGCAGTAATGTTACCCAAAGGTGTTCTTTAATGAATTTTAAGTTATTGCCCCTGTTAACGACAATTGACACGGCTCGGGTTGACAGCGCTCCGTCTCGCCAGGCTGCGGGCGACATTAGAGGGCTGTGACAGCCTGCCCTGAGCTCCGGGCCCCTCCGCTCACCCCGGCGGGGCGGACGCGGCTTGGGCGCCCCGCTGCCCTCGCGTCGCTCCGGCCCCGACGGCGCGGGCAGCCCGCTCCGCGCCCGTGCTGACCGCGGAGACGCCCCGCAAGAGCGCAACTCCGGCC
>VZTD01004782.1:743339-797124 GCA_013397725.1 Rhagologus leucostigma
CTTAGCCCCACCTTATCCCCGCTTCTCCGTCCCGCAGGACCGCCCGCCCCATCCTAGGCGCTGGCGACGGGGCTCCGGCTGTAACGAAGCACTCGGCTTGACGCAACGAAAGAAACCTCTCCCCGGGCCGGCGATGGCCTCGCGGCTCCGCCTGCTCTGCCCTCGCCGGGGAAGGGNGAAAAAAAAAAACCATCCTAATCTTTTGTCTTTCCCTCCCACGTCGTGGTTTGTTTCTCTTTTTCTTCCCAAACCTGCGCTCTCTGCTCAGCGCCCTGCTCTACCAAGGAGAGCCAGTTTGCAGTTGCTCCGCGCCACCCCGGGGAGGAGAAGGAGGAGAAGCGGCGCAGGTTACGCCGGACTGTATCTTTCCCGTCTCTGTTCATAGATACCGCTGAAAGTATTTTTCAGAGTCTCTAATTAACACGGATGAGCTGAACGCCACGAAGCCGTCAGTGACCTCGGAGCTCTCCAGCCAGGAGCCGGCACAGCCCGGGAGGAGCGGCCCCGGGCACCCGCCACCCGCCCTGGGGCACGGCCGGGGCACTCCGGGCAGCGGGTGGCGACCGGGCGGCGAAGTAGGACGTTGTTAGTGGGTCACCGTCGTCAGTCAGTCAAAAGAGCAGTGCTGCACTTTACAGGACAGACGAGAAAGGGAAACCGTATCTCTGCATTATTTCTGTTTAATTAAAAGTGTCATCAAACACTTTGTGTTCAGACTAATAAACCAAGCAGGGATGAGGAAAGAATGTTTCTTTGTTCCTGTCTCTAGAAGCAGTGGCAATAATTTAAATTAATAACTGTGGTAATTAAGAGGTCATCTATAGATCAACCCGATACCTGCTATTTCCAAGTTCACCGGGGTCAGCATTTACATTAAGTCATTTGTGGTCAATAGAGTCCAATGAATTCTGCCTTAATAAATCAGGGAAATCAATCTTGAATATCGAGTAGACTTCTATATGTTTACTAAAGGCTACTCAAGACGAGTGAGGCTGCATAACTGGGAGCCCTCTGGGTTTGCGACCGGAGAAGCAATTCTCAGGGGAAAGGAGGAGCTGCAGGTCAACGCAGGGAGATGTGACGGGGCTGCCCCCGGCTTCGGCCCCGATAACAGCCGCGGCTCCTCCTGGGAGCAGAGCTGTCCCGGCTGCGGGGGCGCTGTGAAAGAAAGCAAACTTTGTGGGGCTTTGGAGGGTCCGGGGGGAAAAGGGAGGGGAGGGTAAGTGTACACGAGGGCAGCAGGTGACGGCGCGGCCGGAAGCGGGGCCGAGAGCGGGGCTGGGCCCGTCAGGAGCCCCGCCGCAGAGGGCCGGCCACGGGGCTTTCCCGCACTCCGGAACAGCCCTGGACAAGAGGCGGCGCAGCAGCGGCAGTCTGTTGCAGTGACCCGAAGCTTAGAGAAGGGGAAATTAAGTTGCGAAAAGATAAACATTATTTCAAGTCGGATTTGAAGGATTAGGGCTTGTAATAAAGAGTATTAGGCCCCTTCGAAGGGTTCTTGCAAGGCGACTTTTCCGCCCCTCCTCTCCCGCCGGAGGGGACAGGTATTATCTGCCTCGGGAACACATCTGCAGGTTTCCCACGCGTGTCCGGGCTGTGTCCCGGCCGCCTTCGCCCGTCCTGCAGGTCGTCCCTCCCGACCTGGCTTCCTCCGGTTCCACTTCCCGGCGGCTTTGAAAGAGGCTCCCCGGGGAGGCAGTTCTGCATCGGCCTCCCGAGCTGCTCACGGCAGACGAAACCTGCACGGCCCCCGCGGCCCGAGGGCGGCCGAAGCTCCCCTGAGCTGCCGGCTCTGCCCCCGGCGCTGGAATCCCTCGGCCGCGAAAGAGCCGCGAAGCTCGCGGGGGGAGTTAATTAGGAGGGTGCAGGCCTCGGGGTCTCTTTGAGGCAGGCACGAAGGTAACCTCCAAGAGTCTTAAGACTTTTATTTTTTATTTATTACTTTTACTCCTCTTTTATTAAAGGTCAAGTGAGCGAGATGCAGATTATCCCGCCCGCCCAGGACTCCCCTGCAATCTGTCACGCCGGCAAGATATGTATCTCAAATCTCTCAAAATATAATCTCCGGGAATCATATTCCGAATACTGTTTTGATTAAAAACCAGAGCGGGGATTGATGGAGAACTAATACCGTGAGCGGAGCCTGCGTGCGCCCAGGCACAAAACTAAAATAACGGGCTCGCACGAACAGATTCAGCGCCTCCAATGCCATAATAAACGTATTTAAACCGTCTCTGTCTGAGCTTTGCTACGAGCTGGGCTTTTTAATGCCGCTTCTCTGGGAAGTGAACTCGGGTTGTCCGCGGAGCAGGGGCAGTGGGGCTCTGCCAGGCCACCGTTTGCTGGGGCGGCTTGGGAAGATGGGGCCGGAGCGGGGTGCCCTGGGCCCGGCCCGCCTCAGCCCGCCCGGGCGAGACACAAGCCGGGCGCGCAGGGTGAAGACCCCGCTGAGCCGGGGGAGCCCCGCAGCGCAGCGCTCACACACACACCACCCCCGCCCAGGCCAGGCACCCTACTTGGCTCTGAAGGGCCGGGCCTCCCCCTTTTCCGCAGCCCGCGGGGACGCGCTGGCACCGGCTGCCGCAGCCCCGCAGCCCCGCATCGCCCCCCAATTAGCGGCCGCGGGGGCGGGCGGGGGCGGCTCGTTGACGCGTCCCCCGCTGGGGTGGGAAGTTTCTAAAACAAAGTCGCCGGGCTAATGGCCCCGGGCGGGAGCGGCGGGGCCGCGCACACTCCACTGCGCCCGCTCAAAGCCAGCGCGACCGCGGGGCCGCCGCCGCCTCCGCCGCGCTCGCTAATGAAGTTTTGTCAAAGACAATTATGAGCCCGGCGGGGGCAGGAGGCCGCGATGAAAAGGCGGCTTTGTGCGGCCGAGACGGCGCGGCTCCCCGGCCACCCCCGGCCCTTCCTGCGCCCCCGCGGTGACCCCCGCGCCCGGCCCCGCTCCCCGCGGGGACAGCGGCCCCGGTGCCCGGCCCCCAGGTAAGCGCAGAGACGGGTTGGTGCCGGCACTGAGTCTCCCAGAGCTGCAGTTTGTCAGACCGATCCACCCACGAGCAAAGCAAGCCCCGAAAAGTGAGGGCTGAGGCAGCGCGCAGCCCCTGCTCCCTCCCCACACCCCTGGCTGAGGGTTTCTGCCCCCTCTCCCCTCCACACACGGGCTGCTGCAGAAGATTCCTGCTTCAGCGTTGTTGCATTCAGCAGTTGGGAGAATTCGTCCAAAAACTACCAACGACCTGGCTAAACCTGTTTAAATATACACCAGAGAGACATGAAACTGGGGTCTTGGACTGCAGCTGCCTTCAGCTGCATCTGGGCCAGAGGAGGTGTGGAAGCGTGGGACAATAATCATCTTTCACCACCTTCCCCAAACTCCCAGCACAGCTGCTGTCCTCCATCTCAGGTCCTTGGTCACCTCACCTCCCTGCCATCCCCAGCCAACATGGGCAGCACAAAACACACTGGCACTCTCCTAGAGAGGACAGGGAACCGCTTCTGAGTCATGAGAAAGTCTGGACAATACAAGTAACCACCCAGATTATTGCTTCCCAACCTTTTGAAGCACAACCCTTCTTTTAGGAACATAGGAGAGAATAAACCTTCCTTTACTGCTGCACAAGTGTATGAGGAGAATGGCCCTGACACTGAACTGGTCTAGCATGATGTGGCTATCGAGGTTATGGAGCAATTAGTTCAAAATGATCTCAAAAACTGCACAAGCAGCTCCCCAGGCCAGGTGTCATTTCAGGATCAAAGCATCTGTTAGAGGAAAATTATTTTTGCCATTGTATTGCCTTTTTTTTTTTTCTACCTACTGTTCATCTGAAAATAAATTACAGGCCAGAACAGGTGGATAACATTCTGGAATGATTTAATGATTTATTTAATCTGGATTCTCTTTCAATCTACTTAGCAGAATGAATACTTTTTTTTTAGCCTGAATCCAAAAGCCTGTCTTTTCATCTAAAGAAGAGAAAATACCCTAAAACACTGCTCTGCTACTGTCAAGGTGTAGTCCTCATCACTGTTAGTAAACTACTAGTAATGTCTGCTGTGCTGAAGGGCCTGAGGGGAAACCTCAAGAAAACCGAGCAGAAGATTTTAATTTTTTTGTTGTTCCTTTTCATCTTCCTAGTGCTGTAGATATTACTTCCCTCCCTGGGACAGTGTTTGGGTCATAAAAGAACTGATTGTAGTGTTCAATCACTACCCCTTAAATCTTAAAATGCAGAGGGTTAAGCACTAAGATGACAGCTCTGTGACTTTCCCTCTCGTTAGAACAGCTTTGTGTAGCATTGATTGGGAGTGGAGCTGGAATGGACACACAGGAATCTTCGGCTGCAAACACCTATGGATCCACTGAGACCAAACGAGGCCAGGAGCAATTCCTTCAGGCACATTCACACGAGGCTCGTATCCTGTTCCTCGGTGAGCAGATCCTAACACGAGACCTTCCTTCTTGAGAAGCCATGATTTTGCTAAGGAGGGATTAGCTTACTCAGATGTGAATTTCTGAGTTTGGTTTGAGCCGGAAAAAGATGTTTTATGGGCAGGACCTATAAAATGCTGAAATTCATGGATTAACTCCCCAGATGGCTCGGTTTGGTACTCTAGTCCTACTGGATGGTAATGCAGATGTGCAGAGGGAGACGAGAGCTGGCATAATGCTTTTAGATACAGGGAAGGTTAAAGGGTATTGAAGGGCTTGTAGGTACCACTGCCAGGATGTTTCCACCTCATGTGCCTGTCCACTTTAGTTTAATGGATTCCAGTAAGGTTTCAAACTTGCTTTAGTCCGTCAGACTCAGTATGTGCACCAGTAAAACCATCCATTTTTTGTTGTTTTGTTCCAGATTTTTTTTTTAATTTGATTTTTTTTCTTTAATTCAGAACAGCTCAAAGTCTGAGTTTGCTACTAGTCGAGTCCTGAGTTTGTGCTATGGCACCAGCTTACTCATGGGTGAGGTATGTTTGGAAGAATTTCTGTTACCAGATAAGACAGCCAGGTTGGTAAACCTGCCAGCCCACCCCCCAGACTGCCTGGGGTGGAAGAGAAGGGACTTGGAATGATTACCTGTCAGCCCTCCCAGTGAAGGTACTCTGAGCCACACGGGTCCTCCAAAAAACGTGGCCCACACGAACTGGCCTCCAGGGTAAACACAGCATATATCAAAGCTAACTGCAGTTTTTAAACAAAAATATCACTTCCACTTGACTAGGATGACTCATTCAAGTGGATTAACTTCTGAATTTCAAATATACAACATCATCAATGTACAACATCTAAAAGACGCCCTCCACAGCCAACTGTTTAGTGGAAGATCTTAACTTTACTGAACAGCTAAGAAACAAACAGTGACAGGAGCTCACAACCAATCCCACCATTGGTCACTAACAAAAAAATCAAGCATCCATGTTGCCGTGCTCAGGTTTTCTCTACACAAACCACATGAGGCACAGGGAAAGTAAAGGGTTAGGTGCACAAGGAAATGGACAACAAGGAGCTCTGAGTCAGCAGCCTGCCAGGGCTTCATGCTACACAGTTAAATCTTGTTTATCTGACCACGTGCTTCACAGCTCCGCAACCATCATCCGCAATTTCCTCTGGGGAGCTCTGACAGCCTGGTCACCAGGCCCAGCTGGAACAAGAACAAGTGCTGCATGTACTGCAGGTGGGTAACTCGCTGCTGGAAGCACTCAGACCTGCCTGACAATGATCTCTTGCAGTGGTCAGAGTAGCAGACCTTTCCTGGAGCTCAGTACTGCACGTGGAGCAACGAGTCTCCCTGACAGTGCAGCTGCAGAGCAGCTCCCCAGAGTGAGAAATGGATCATTTGTTAGACCCACAGGACCACAGGAGAAACAAAGCTCTTCTCAGAGGTGTTACTGGCACGAGAGCTCAGATCATATTACGAGTGGACCATTTGCTGCAGCATTTTATCAGCAGCAAACCAGTCTCTAGCCCACATTCCGAACCCAGAGTGATAAGGCAGGACAGCTGATTTTCCTTTGAATAACAAGTAACCAAGAGGAACAGAAGCAGAAACAACTGCTCCTGTGAGACATGTGCTACCCAGCCCTGGCTGGGTACCAAGCCTGACCATTACCTAACCAGGACCCAAGGCACCACTGTTCCAGGGCGCTGCTTTATATTTACAAGATCTCTCCTTTGCATGTACAGAAAGATAACTCTGAAATGGCCCGCAGCCACCTGGGGAGTGAGGAGATGAATGAAGGAGTCTCTGTGAAACTCTGAAACATGAACAGCCCACAATGGTAAAAAACGAAGTGTCAAAATTCTGACCAGGCAGCAGCAGTTCTGCTGTCCACTCATCCTCTGGGCATTTATTTGCCTGTCGCCTCACAAAGAAGGCCAAAAACACTGTACAGTAACCTTGCCATCAGAGGGGAAGGTGGTTCCACCAACTCATACATTCTTACTTCTCTCACACTGCCATTACTACTTTGAGTTCAGGAACTTCAGCATAAGCGAGTGTTTCTGCAATGTTACAATTTCAAACAAAAGGGATACAGTGAGCACACTGTGTCAGGGACATCAGCACGTTCCTGTTAAGCAGGGGATTTTGCACCCAACCCCAACTCACCATAAACTCCATGGCTACACGTGCAGGGGCACACTGCAGCACACACATCCTCAGCAGCATGTAAAAATAAGTTCTTAAAACACACGTCAAATTACTGATTTTTTTAAACAGATAAATGTATGCTAAATACGTCTGTGAACCTTCAGCATTCAGAGTAATCTAGATAACGGAGATAAAGCAACAATAGCTGCCTCAGCTGAGGGAAAGGGAGCTTCTACAGGAAGGAATTCCAATTTCCAACTTCTCACCACCTGTCAGAGCAGAGCTGATACACCTTCTGCTTCTATTTCATCACATCCTTAGTGAATGCATCTCAGTGGAGACACTATGTTCAGGGGCACATCTGTCTATCAAGGATTACAATTTACCTGTAGAAAAATCAATTGCCAGTAAAACTCTTCAAGTATCATCCAGAATTCAGAAATGTAAAACATATTACTCTTCTTCCTGAACTTTCCCATAAAATATCAGCTTACTCAGTACTCTTTGGCAGGAAATTAATAAAATTTGTCCTAGTTGCTCTCAATTACAGCAATAATATAACCTCATTTGCTCTTCATACACATTTAAAAATCAGGCTACAAATACAATTCAAGGTATTTCATAAATGGAGCAGATGTAATTACAGTGTGGGAGTGTAGTCTCAGGGACAATTGTACAATTCCAAAAGTTAATAACATAGATGTTCTCTAGGTCACTTTTCACCCTAAATCCTAAGGCTGATTGTGGGCTGCACTACTTCTAGCTCCACTCAGCATGGCATTGAGATCAGTTTAACTTGCAAAGGCTCAAAAGTGACATTTTAAGGGCTGGCGAGAACCAGGAGGCATCAATGATCCCCACTAGTGATCCCCACTTCTTTGCAGAACTGCAGGCTCTCTTTGTAGAAAGACGGCCAAATCTGAATCCAAGGGCTCTTGGGAGCACGATGCAGTGCTTGCCACTCACTGCCCCCTTCACTGCTGGCCTTCAGGTCAAACCTCCTAAAAGTGATTAAAAATCAGCACACCCTGATTATTAGTTATGGAATTCAATGCACTATAATGTTTCCTGCACTATTGTTTTCTAAGCTTCACTGATGTGCTGTGCTTTTCCCTCCTGAGAGAACCACGATGATGTCTAGTGGGCTTTTCCTTCAGTGCTACAGGGATGTCACCAGAGTTACACTGCACAGACCCAAATTTCAGGTCTGTGGTTTTTTCTTATGGCAGCCCAAACAGCCTGGTCATGAGTGCAGCAGCCTGTGACGGGATCTTGAACATCATCTGTCGCATGGTTAGTTCTCTCAGCCTCTCCCCAGAGAAAACTCTGTGCACGCTATTTGTTTTCAGAACGCACTGGGTTTTGTTCTTCAGAATAAAACTTCTGGCCTGATTTCTTATGGAAACAAAACTCCTGTAATCACTGTGGGAGAACACAAACATCTGCCCACCATTGCATAATTTCTTAAATTAACCAGCATATCCCAGCAACCCTTGGCATGAGGATGTGTGCACTCTGGCCTCCAGCTCAAACAAACGGAGAAAAAAGTTTCTCCCACCGACAATCAGAACAGTTTCAGAGCTGTCTTCCTCTCTAGAGGAACCCAGAGCACCTGTGCTCCCAAGTCAGGCAATATGCTCAAGTGCCTGAGGTCCAGAAGGATTAATTCCAGCCTTGAGGTTGTACTTGTCCTCTGTGGTCACCCAAGCTGGTTGGGAATGAATGTTTGTTTCTCTTTTCTCCCTAGAAACAACTGCTATGAGTGATCACACAAATCACAGCAGTGATGTGCACAATTGAAAACACAACCCAAAAGACACTGTTATATAAGCTTGTGGTGGGTTAATACCAGGATAAAAGTATATTTAAAAGGACTAAAATGATTTTTCAACAAGAATTATTGGAGATAGAAAGTAGGGGAAAGATGGAGGAGAACAAGAAATGAAGTCCTCCAAAACCAGAAGGTATAATGAAATCTCTGCTGGAGCTCACTCGTGTTCTTTCAGCCTTCCAGCCAGGTATGCGAACACGTCCTTACAGCTCTGCAAGTGATGGCAATCAGTCCAAAGCCTGGGCCACAATTTTACCCATATAAAGCTGAGAGAAAACCTAGATATTTTCCTCCATAAGATGTCAAGAGAAGTTAGCCCGACCTGCCAGATCCCACCGCGGCTCACAGCAGGTTAATTGCACACCGGCAGCTAAAGAAAGAAGCACTACAGAGAGGTCCTACTTTGTGCATTGCAAACGATATGGGTTGTTTGCTCTGAGGTATGGTTTCAAGAGAGCTGCTTGGGTTTAGGAGTGATATACCTGTTTATTATATTGATAAATGACACATTTTTCCTACTTGATTTGTTGGGGACTGAGTGACCTGGCAGTAAAACTGACTTGATATTGCCACTTAACTCTTATTGATGTCTTTTCTGGTTTGCCTTTTATTTGCATAAATGAGAAACAGAAAGGGACTGTTATTCTTTAACAGAATCACCCGGGATTCCCTGAGGAAGGCTGATGGATGTTGCAGACACACATTTCCCCAGGTATCAAACCAGTAACAACTTTTGTCCTCACACTCCCACAGCCCCCACTCAGTGACCCCTTGCCCCACGTTCAGCCGAGGCAGAGCTGACAGGCCAGCAGTGTTTGCTCAGCCACAGGTTTGACACTTTTACACGTGAAGTGTGTGGGCAAGAACAAGTGAGAGAACATTAAATTATAATTTTTGTAATTAACTGTTGAAAAAATATGGGACCTATAAATATGTAACTACAAACCTAAATACATATCTATACTTAAAATGGGAATTTTTATAAATTAAAATGTGATGTTTTCTTATGATTGAAGAGGCAAGAAAAAATATTTTTCTAAAAGAAAAAACAGAAAGACTGCAAGCACTCAAATATCACAGGGTTGCAGCTTGGGATTTTGTCTCACTGTTGCAAAGATTACAACAATATTCTACAGCTGCATTTCACTTTACCATATCTTAAAATAAAATAATAGTTAAAACCAAACCAAAACTAAGGGCCAATTTTTGTTGCTTAATTCCACAAGGAAAAACACCAGTGAATATGTTAACATCACCTTCTTGTAAGTGAGACTTACACCAGGAGGGGTCTTTGACGGGGTCGAAACAAAAACTTCAGTCTGTCTCAGAAACCCAGTCACCACCATAAAATTCTGGTAAATGACCCTTAATACTCCAGAATTTAAACAATTTCAGATTCAGATCCCCAGTACCCACTCACAACTCTGCAAAGAGTCTTGCAGAATTAAATGAAGGATGAAGATAAATTAACTTCTCTTAATCACTGAGATCGATATTTTCCTACTCTTTGCACTGCACAGTAGTGTTAAATATACACACTTCTGTTTAATTTTTTCAGATAGCTCCAAAGTCTTAAAAGAAATTACAAGTGTCTTTATAATTCATAAGATTTTTTTCCCATAAGGCATTTCTTTTCCTTTTGTTTATGTTTTGGAAGGAAACATCAGTAGTACAAAGAAATGGTGCTGCACAGAAAAACCTACCCCAAAAGAGATCCTGCAAAACAACAAAAGAAATAAACACAACAGGGAGGAGAAAATTCTGCAAGGGGATCCCTGGTGGGAAGAAGTGAATGGGGTTTTAAACAGAAAAACTCATATTTTTTAATAACCAGAAATCCTCTCTTTTACTGTTTCTTTCAATTTGAGTCCTCTCATCTAGGAATCCTCTTTTTGTTTTATGCCAGCATTTGAAGCAAGCTTATTGTTTCTCTCTGCCAGCCACTGGAGTAGGACTCAGGGACCCAGCCCTGCACTGCTAGTCCTGCACTCCTTGCGTTCCAAGGGTCACCTGCTTTCAAAACAGACCCAGGATTTGGGAAAAAAAAAAAAAAAAAAACAAAGAAAATGAACCCCAAAGTTTGTACATGTCTTCCAAGGAAATTAACTTTTTTCCTGACCCATTTCTCTGTGTATCTGCGTCATGTACTTATCGAACAGATGAGTAACAAGCATTGTGACCTATAAAAATAGCAGAAGACAGGAAGAAAAAACCCCTGCATTTACTTTCAGATTTATAAAATATTAGTATTTACGGATAAACCAGAATGGAAGGGACTGGGCCAATGTGGAAGTTTTGGCTGTTTATAACTCCCATCTTTGAAAAGTTTGCAATGAGGTTAAAAAGATTTAGAAGAGCTGAGCATCCTCCCCCAGCCAGTTCACTGTACACAAGCAGAAGCTGTCTCACAGATGGTGACAGGATAGCAGGATGACCAGATTATTTTAATAGTCTCCCCCAATTTTCGTGGTCCTTTTTGGAGGACCCCATCAGACACTGATTTACCAATGGGAATGAAACCAGTGGACTCTTGCTTGCCCCCACATTTTTTTTTCTCCATTTAAAAAAGTCAACCCCCCACAAACCACTGGCTGACACGGAATATATTTCCCCCTCACCACAGGCAGTCTGACACACAGCTGAACCCTCACAAACTGCATATTCCTTGGGACCAGAGCCCCTTGGGCTGAGAGGTATCTCAGGGCCTGCCAGTCAGACAGTCTGTCCTCCATGGCAGCAGATTGTCCTGGTGACTAAACTACTGGCAATCCATTAGCTCTTAGTCTCTCCATCCTAAAATCCCTCCTAATTAATCTTCAGCTGAGAATGAGCAGCCACCCAACAGCAGAGCACCCTGACTAGGACACCAGCAGAATCCCTGGTTCCTTTTTTGGAATAAATTTTGAAAGATTAAAGAGCACCACCCTCTCCAAAGAGCCTGAGCAAAAAAGAGCAGGAGGCTATGGCTCACTTCAGTCTGCACTGCAGCAGGGAGGCAGGATTCTGTCTGGTTTGGCTTGGTAACACCAAGAGAGATGTCACAGCATCAACAACATAAGCCTGCCCACCACGTGCACGGCTGCACCCTGTAGTTGTTCTTTTGCTGTCTCCATCGCCTTTGTTGCTGTGTGAGCTGGATTAAAGCCAACACAGACGCACTGCACTCCACCCAGTGCCACACTGACGGCTCCTTGAAGAGCTTGATCAGTTCAGCTAGACCCAAAGGACACAGAGGAAGCACAGTGCAGCCCAGCCAGGTACCAGAGAAAATCTGGACAGGCTGGTGGTAAGGAAAATAGGAATACAAGGAATAATAATATTGGAACAGAAGAGTATCTAAGCACTAGATCAGGTGATCAAGAGATAGTAAATTCTCCATTTCTCAACACCTCCAAAACAAAACTGTGTGTCCTTCTAGAGGATGCATTCCAGCAGTTCCATCCAGCTGCCAGAGCATCATCTGGCCCACAATGTATACAGAGAAAAAAAGCAGAGAATCTGACTGTCCTTCCTTGCCTTGAAATGTCCATAAACCACACTCTTCAGGAAATCAACTTTCCTTCATGCCAGTGTGTAAGTTTTTTTTACTTCTTTTGTTTCTTTGGTTTTGGTGGGGTTTATGCCTCAGTCAGGAACCTGCATGTATATTACAAAAAAGCAGCACCCCACACTCATTTGAGTTAAGTAAAGACTACTCTAGGGGCAAAAATTGCAGAGTATTTTCCACTGTAACCCATGCATGCCGTTTGATGGACATTTTTGCAAGTATCGTAGCACAAGCAAATAAATGGCAGAAATACCTGCGGAAACAGTGGTGCTCAAGCACAAAATGAAAAACCTGAAGAAAAGCAAGTTCCAACTGCATTGTTTTGCCTATTTGCCCTGGAGTTATATTTAGCTATGCAGAGAACAAAAAAAAAGATCTAAACCAATTGTTTACTGCTCAGACGACAGCCTATTAAAATCGCCCTTGTTACTACAGCAATAGTACATATTTACAGGGATTGTGGCTAATGTTGATCAGCCATACCAAGCCATGCCTCAACCCATTTCATACTGATTAGAGTCTGGTCATATTTTAAGTGTCTATGAAATTATGCAAATGGAATCTGTACCAGAAAATCAGATTGCCAGATAATTGACCATTAATCTTTGATAAAAGTTTGAAAAAATTAAAGCAATCAGAAATCAGCTTAGCGTACTGTCTCTTGGGCCTTATTTTGGTCTAGTAAGTCTGTACACTAAGCTGATTTCTGATTGCTTTAAGTTGTAAAAATTGCTTTTTAACCCACGGATATCAATGAGATTGCACCTGGTGTAAGTCAGGGCTGAATTTGATCCGCTGTGTGCCTTAATCACAGTATATTTTTGTTAAAACCCAGTATTTGTGTGGATCTGTAGATACTGATTTGTTCAAGCGCACGATAATCTCCCCCTAAGCCCGTCAGAATACAGCAGGTTAATAATGCTGTAAGTAGAATCCAATTTATTCATAAAACACCGGAACGCTTTAACCAAACTGTTCTTTTGTGGCGAGCCCCCTCCCGCCCGGCTGCGGCAGACAAAGGCTCCTGCCGCAGCCGGTGGGAACGGGGCAGGACAACAATAGCACGGCGTCTGTCACACCAGCGTCTGTCTGTCCGTCCACTGGGCACCCGGGTCCCTGTCCATCCTCTGTGTAGCACAACCAAAGGCACCTCCTTCCCAACCCCGCAGTCCCGGGTACCTGCTTTGGGAACGAACTACCGTTCCACATCCATAACTGTTATTTTGATAAGTGCCCCAACATTTTTGGTGGCAGCAGGAGAGCCTAATCCCGTGACAACATTCCAGCCCATTAACATTATCTCTTAATTAGCATATATAGCACTTGCTGGGTGTTTATCGGAATTCAATGAGCACATGCTGTAAAACTTCCTTTCCTCTGTGACCAACAAAGTAAATAAAAATCCCACATGCTTTAGTAGAAAGTTAGATCTGCTTTGTACAGACTTAAGGAAAACAAAGTCTTTTCTACTTAAAAACTCCCTGTGCAAACTGTTCCCGTGAACTTTGGAAAACTCCACCTATTTGATCTTCCCTTTGTCAGCATTAGGAGCCCCTGCCAGGAATCACAGTTGTATCACATTCTGTGTCACCTCAGCACAGGGCAGAGATGATGTGACAGCCAAGGGCACTCCAGTCCAAGTACGAAAGAGGAAGAGAGAGTGACAGAGGGGCAGACATCAGCCCTAATATGGAAGGAATAAAACCATACTGGCCAAAATGACAGAACCACCCAAACCACCACAAAAGGATTCAAGCAGAAGGGGACACCCAGGTTACCTCTGATTAAATCACGAAGAGGGTGGTTTATTACGGAACTTTGATTTTTCATTAAGTTGGATTTTAGGATATTAACTAAATGTGCATGTGCAATCCTGTGCTGCTCATCTGTATGCAGAGCCAGAGGGCTGTTCACAAGCCAGGGGCACATCCCACCCTTCTCCCTTTTCTTACAAGGACTGGAGGCAGCTGGAAACAGCCACCAGAGGGGTCATTGCTCACTTCTTCAGGACCTTTACTTTTGCCAAGCCCCATGATAACTCCTCTTTCTAGAGCTCCCCTCTGCACTCCTGCTCATAAACACGATTTCAAAGCTGGCAGGTTCCACAGCTGCCTGTGCCTCCATCCTCACAGGGCAAGCACCTGACCTGCGTAAGTTACCCTTGCACAAACACATGCAGACTGCTGTGGATGGCCCTTCCGTGATCCCTGGGGAGGGAAAAACCAGACAACCTGCAACACAGGCTTCAGAGTCATCCAAAATTAAAAGCTTTTGATAAAATTACTGGTTAAGATAATTAATAAAGTGAACAGATGACTGGGAAGGACGTCCATCATTCAGTGTACCCTGGCATTCCTAGGAAATAAACCACCCAGCATGCTTTAAATCAGCTGAGAGCTTGGGGGTACCACAGTGAAACCATAAACCCAAAATCTATGCCCTGCATTACACAGGGGGCTAATCCACATGCTCATAACGTTTTCTCCCAGGATAATAAAGTTACTTTGCTGATGTGACAAAGTTTTTGTAAGGAACAGAAATCCAATGACCTTCAACTCCCAGGGATGTTGCAGTAGGAAGATTGCAACAAGCTGATAGGGATCCAAATGTCACACTGTTGTTACAAATCTTATATTGCTGCTAGAGCTGTACCCAAGAACTCCATCACACCTGATCGGCACTGGTAAACTGTGGTGGTGCATCCATTCCCTCCTCTCCAAGCCTCTTTTTAAAAGAATTGTACCATTACAGGCATTTTCTGGCAGCATTTTCTCATGAGCACAATGAAGACTATTAGGAAAACCTCTGTCAAATACTCCTGCAACCTCAACACCTTAGGGAGGCAATTGATTTCCAACCACTTTCTCCATTCTCAGTATAACATTCATATCCCACTTCTGCTGGATTTCTCCTTTCACCTTCCTTCATGGAACTGTCTGCTCAACTTTATAGCACTTGGTCTATACACATAATAGGAAGTGACTGTCTTGATAATGATTTTCCAATGCTTAGGTAACTAAAAGACAATACAAACCAGTGCAAAATGAGATGATCCAGTGAGAAAGAAGGCAATTGAAAACTGAGGTTGCCTTCATCCTCTGGCACGCAGCAAGGATCTACTGGATAGTTTCTGCTGACCACTTGAAAACTGAAGTTATGAGCATGCTTGAGTGTCCATGCACAGAGCATAAAAATCCATCTCCAAATGCTGAGACATGGCAAAAATAACTCTCTAGATGTGGATGGAAACATTACTACAGCCACAGAGTCAAGGCTGATTCTCCTCAGGCATCTCTTGTCCCGTTCCAGGCCTGGCCTCAGCTGGCTTGACACAGCAACTTGCACGTGCTGCCCTCCATGATCAACCATTGCCCTCCAAGTGCTTTAACTGAGCAATTCATGATTCTGCTCTTCCAGGTATTTTATCAAGGGAAAAAAAAACGTCATCTAAAACTACTCTCTAACAACGAGGCACTACAGGACCACTGCAGTGGGGATTAAGACATTTCAAAATGTATTTCAAGACTGTCAGGGAAGCATTCCTGGATTAGCAATGTGCTTTGATCTGAATGTATCAAACTTTAAAAATTTTCACAAGACACCTGCTTGCTTGGTTGTTTGCAGGAATACATTTGCACATCCCTGACCTTTACCAGTGACCCAGAGGTATTCTGGCCTGGAATGTCCCCCCACCTGCTACAGCAAGACCATGGAAGTAGCAGGGCTGTCGGCAGAAAGCTTTGCTAGAGGAGGGGGAAAACACAAGAATACAAAATTTGACAGTCATAGGAGAAGGTTCTCTGGGTTTAGATAAATCTACTTGGCAGTGAATATATTAACAGTTGACCGTAACTGCTTGGAGAGAAACAAGCTGCTTGGATGCTGGCAGCAAAAATCCTGCTTTATCCAATTCCTGCTGTGCCAAGCTCCTCCACCCTCTCTCAGAGCAGCACTTAGACAAATGCCAACATTTTAAAATTAAATGGCCCCATCATTATTAATTCATTTGGTATTCATTGTAATGACATTAATCATAGTAAACTGCAGCAGCTTTATTACACATGTAATGTGTACTTTCCTAGAATTTCCCTGTAAAATCTCTAACATTGCTAACAATGTAAAGACAATGAGACATTACAACCAAGCAAAACAATAATAAACACACAACTCAATAAATCATTATTCTGCCCACAAGTATGTTAAAAAAATAAACTCATTTCAAAACTAGAGGAAAAAACAACATGCAATAAGTGACATCAGTGAGTTTGAGGCTTTTGGTTGCAACAAAGAAACAAAACAGCATGCTAATATGACATTTACAAATAATACCTAACCGCAGCCTAATTAACTTATTGTGTGCTTACTAAACTAGCATACATATTATATTAGAAGGAAAACAGTTATTTGTTCTGTTGCTAAGAAACTTCAGACATTTGCATATTTAACAAATTGTTAGAGTGTTTTTAACCAGAACCCATCACTATTTATAAAAGACAAATTTAAAACATGAGATCAAAGACACAACATTAATTTTTCTTTTGTCAACTGTCTTTGTTCAATAGCTCAAAGAAGCAGTTTTATTGCCGGCTGATACATAATGAAACATCTGGTATTATTCTGAATTACAGCAGAACTCGCTAATAGTCAAGGGCTTTTCTTTATTTCTCAGGCACCAGCCAATGTCCTATAGGGACCAATCCAGCAGCCCTTGTGGAACGTGCCTTTGAAATCCTTGCAAGGTTTTTCTGAATAAGGAATTCAGGAATACCACTAATTTTTTTTTTTTTTTTTCTTTTAAAGGCTCCAGATGTCAGCCAACTTTAATTGATCTTGTAAGTTGTGCAAGAGCAGGAAATGAAAGTACAATATTAGGAAGCAAGGCAGTGAGCGAAGCCCAAGGGTTCTCCACTCACTGGGAGATAACGGTGGACACCGTGCCCACGGGCAGTAATCCGGAGCAGCTCTGGGTCACTGTTTTACACCCTGTGAGCAGGGGCGTGTGCCAGCTCACCAGGGGTCAGCGCAGTGATTAGCAGAGCCTGAGCCCCTTGTGCTGTCCACTGAGCACACGAACACAGTGGGAGCCTGGCCCGGCACACTCTGCGTGTGCGGCCCCGCGGGTGCTCCACACACCCCGAGCCAACACGGCCACATCCAAAAGCACTCTTGGCATGTCTCTACCCTGCTCTGCCACCTCCAGCACATTCTAGGAGGAGCAAGACGAAAACGGAAAGCAAAGAGACACTGGAAGGAAATACGAAAACTCAAGGAGCTGTAACAAAACCAAGGTAATCTTAAATTTCCTGTCTCTGGGCTACGTTAAGTGGAAAAGATGTCGTGTTGAGCTAAAACTTTCCTCAGAAAGCCATTCCAGGGACTGTCATCCCAGAGCTCTTTTTCCACCTACCAAAGGTAGGGGATAGTCAGGTGTCTCCTTCCTGCCCTACTCTCCCTGCTCTTCCTGCCTTGCTAAAAATTCCGGACCAAGGGATTCCTGTGACAGGACAATATCCTGCTACGCTCTTGGGAGCAAGCTAACAAAATCTATACTTCCTCCTCAGTCAACTAAATACATGGATTTATGATTCGAAACAAAAAAACTCCCAAAGAAAACATGTGATGATTAAAATCATTATTTACAAGAGCAAACACTGAAAAAATAGTAATTCCACTAAATAGTAAAATTAAGCAAATGAAAGCAATAGTTTAGCTCAGCCATCAACAGAGGTGTCTGAAAGATTTTAGAGAATTCCAAGACAGAAATCTCCTTGCAAGGGAAAAGAGTTTGCAATAGCTTCAGTAACAATCATGTACAAACTTTATTCAGAAGTAGCAGCTGAGCAGAGCAGTTCAAGCTGTGCAAGGCAGAAGACATTCTGTCAAGAGGAGCTGGGTGCGAGCAAAGCTGGGTCTGGATGTGACCAACTGCAGCTCTTCCCTGAGCCCAAAGAGATCTCACCTACAACACACAGGGGAAAGCTGATGAAGAACACTGCATTTTTGGCAAGACTCAGCAGGTCCTGCCAGCTCTGTCCCCTGGGGAGGAGTGGCTCATGCAAGCAGCTCTCCTCAACTCCCTGCAGCATCACACAAACTGCCCCACAGCAGGAAGGGCATTTTTCACTGGGCTCCACCACGGGGTCATGTTGCATCACACTAAGGAGCAGAGCTAGAAGAACATGTACAAGACGAATGTGCACATTTTTAAAGCCTTTGTGGGCTCAAAACACACACAAGTCTGTGGCCAACAGTGACACTTGTCTGTTAAAATTTCAGACAGAGGCTGTGTATGACATGACCTCATCTGTGACTCTGACAGTCAGTTAAATCTCCTTTTCTCACAAGAACACCCTCTGCACCTCCAGCCCAACACCTGTGTTAAGATGAAGCAAACTTTGTCCCAGAGAGCTTACTGTGCTGGAAGGTGTCCCCATGGGACACTGATACCAGGCTGCAGCCGAGCTGGGCACGTTCATGCTGGCTCTAATCCACCCTGCTGGTGGCCCATGGCTCCAGGCCTTCACTGCTAATAACCTTTCTCCCTTTTCTCTGTGTTGCCACATTTGCACTGCAGCAGCAGTAGGCACCCTTCATGCCCAGCAGCCATCCTGTGTTACACGTACTCTTGGGTTTGTTGCACACATGTATTTTGAACAGGGAAAGATTGCAATCGCCAGCAAGGCAGGAGAGTGCTGCCCACAGCCCTCTAATTACAAGTAAACAACTATTGTTCATCTATATTTTCAACAACTCAATTTTGGGCACGAAATGCAAATGTCTGAATAGAAAGCAGTGCCAACAGCCTCTGTATACACACAATTACAAAGCTCTCACTAATAGCACCAAGTGCTGCAGTTTCTATTTGAGGCAGAGGATTCCAGTTGGAGCCAAACCCATTTCTTACATTCTTCTGGGATGCAAAAGAGGACTGATGGAGGAAAGATCATCTAGGGGAAGTTCTTTTGAAAGTAATAACAACAAAAACAACAACAATAATAGTAATGTTAATAAAAATGTCTGTAAAGCCACTCCTAGAAGACAGTCCATAAACCACCAAAACTCTTTTGGGTGAAATCACCATAGCTCTGCAGTCAGTTCTTTCAGGACAGACTGGAAGACAAGCAAAGTCTGATTGAACACCAAAAAAAAAAAAAAAAGCATTTGTCACTTCCCTGAATTCTGCCTGGTGGCAGGTGAGGAGCTGCCCACTCTGCAGGTCTCAATTGCTCTCTCTGGCAGCGCAGCCCCAGAGGCACACAGGGAGTTTCCGGCAACAGCCAAACTCCAGGCGTGCGCTGGACACGCAGCCGAGTTCTACCAACCATCCTTAATGGGAATGCTACCCCCTCAAAATGACTTAATCCAAGTTTTATGTTACAAATATGCAATACCTCCCTGCTGGAGCACTTCGGCATTTCTAACCTGGCTGCTTTCTCCAGAAGAATAAAGAGACTCAAAGGCATGTTTTGGGCTCGATGGACAATCGTAGCTGGTAGTGGCAACACCACTAGCATCACAGTGACCAGGAGGGAATAGAGCACCATGACAGTAAATTCAAGAAGATACAATAATGTAATTTTGCATTTTCAGGACACAGCATTCAACATGCAAACATGTTTTGAAAAAAGTAAAATAGAACAGTCTATTTCACACATTTAGGTACATCAGTAATCATCATCTCCCAGTCATTTGGAAGGGAAAGTGAGGCTTCATTTTTCAAAGAGCTCTAATTCCTACAAGAGCACTGAGAACTGTGGTCTCAGGTACAGTTCTCCACCCATCAGTACCTCACAAGAAAGGATAAATTTTCCATTTTAAAAACTTGAAGGCTTATTAGTACAAGAAAAACAAGTAACTACTGACTTGGAAGCAGACTATGACTTTATCTGTCAATAATTCACTTTATCAGACCCCAAGTACAGAATATATATTTCACAGAACTCAAAAATATGTATTCCCTAAAATGACCATAATGGTATCTTTATGATAGCCCAGCATAGATTGTGTTACCTATTTTGTCAGGACTCCAAACTTTCTGGGTTCTCTTTTTTTTTTTTTTAAACTTTTTCGAAAGCTCCCATCCAGTTACAGAAATAAAGGTATAAAAGAGCTTTATGATATTTTCACTTGTTCTCCCTCCCTTAAATAATATTTCTATGATCCAACTCCACCTGCATAATGGATTTACAGCTTTTTATGGCCAACATGGTAAAAAAAGCTTCTTCATATAAACTTCTTCATATAACCAGTGTGAGTGAATGGCCTGGTTAGGAACACTGCTGTAAGGGATGGGCAAACTGTCAGCCGAAGGTCTTGTCTGCTAATTATGTTCCCCAATTCCCTATAGTCCTTCCCATCCTGTACTGGCCAACCCAGATCTCTCTTGCAAGCTTCTAATTATTATAGATTAATTATTATCATAAGACTATAATTCTATAGGTTTCTAATTCTTATTAGCCATTTTTTTCCTACTAGTTCTTGCATGACTTAGGTAGAATATGAGTTTGGGTATGCCAGCACAGTGGACGAGGCTCTGGGATATGTTGTCCTAGTGACAGCAGTGCAGTTTATTGCTTCTCGAAAAAGGAGCGGGATGACAAGCTGCATTTAATCAACTTTCAAAGAAAGCCAAAAATCAAATTTCTTTCAGATTAGTATCAAATGCTTGGATCCTTACCTCCTAGAGTAAGGCAGTGTCCAGTGGAGAAAATCTCCCAGAGAAAAAGAGAAAATTTGGAGTCAAAATCAGATGATGATATTTAAATGCAGTTTGTCAATTTAGTGCTTAAGCAAGGAGTGGACTGGGTCCATAGAGGGTTTGTGTGCAGGTCACAGAGGGGCTCCTGCCAGACTCCTTCAGAAGAGCCTATTCCTTCACTGGCCTTTGCAGGAAACAGCACAGAGAAGTCCTGCTGAGACAAAAATCCATCACTCCATGCCCAGCCCCAGCAAAAGCCCAGCTCTCCACCAGCTGCATTCAACACTCAAATGCAGAACCTAAAGATGTCTGGGTGGTTTTAATTTATCTTCTCAGTGTTAGCACATAATGCATTTTTAATGGGGGGCAGTGCTGCAGGGGCAGAGGAAAGTGGTGCCACCAGGTTTTCCTAGAACTCTCCCTCTTTCCTAGAACTCCTCCAGCTCCAGGGTAAGGGCACTAAAGGCTGTGCACAGTATTACCAGGAAAATCACAAAATGCTATTTGAACTTTCACATTTTGATGCCATGCAAAACTGGGTCACCAAAGTCCTTCTTGCATTCAGAGGGCAAAATTTATAGTGACAGAGAGAGAGGTTTAAGGAGACATGGACATTTTGATACTGCACACACATGTACAAAGTGAAGTAAAAAAAAAAAATCCCTTGGGAAAGTGTTGAGAGAAGGAAAGCTGAAAAGCAGTTAACATGAAATCAAATTGGTAATTGCAGGAAAATCAGTGGATGATTTTAGGGAGGCTCCATTTTCACACATTTATAGCTGTCAGTGCGCCTGCCCCACATGACATCTAACACTGCACTGCCCCCTCAGCACCCCTCTCACAGCCACTTATCACCTGCGGGCAATAGCCCATCCTGTAGACTGCAGGTATTTCCACAGTGCCTCGCTTCCCTCAAATAAAGATTAGCCTTTTCCACACGTCACCAATTCCACAGACGGTCCAGTTCTCCTGGCCGAGCATTTTTGCTTAAGACCCTTGCTGACTGGCTTTCTGTGACTCCCCATCAACCCAAACATGTCCTAGATTTGGCCACCATTAAAAATTAAGATCATGTAACTTTAAGTGATATGTATGGCACACCGAGTGTTGCTGCTCATTCAACCTTTATCATTTGGATACACTCCACGGTATTTTTATTGCGACTGGGAAAACTCACTGTTACGCAGTGCATAAAGACTTCAAGGTATTTTGTTTGTAGGTTTCTTTTGCTTTTTGGTTTCTTTGTTTACTTAATTATGAGCGGCTTCTAAACATTCTTTACTCAAACTTTCTGTAAGTGCTCAAGTTGGGACAGTTTGATCACCCAGCTGTTTGCAGGCAGTGGACAACAAGGCACAAACAAGACAGAGACAAGCCAGTTATATTTTCTTGAATAGTTGCAACCAAATGATCCTACTGATCATTTATCTCTAATCACCCTAACACTACCCCTCCCTATTTTTATTTATGCAGTTTATTATTTCATTCTGGTTTTCTGAAGCCTTGCAGTAAAAATGAAGCAAATATAACTTTATATTAAATCAATATATTCAGTGGTTATTTGATCATTTCCTTTGGCAATATCACACATATTCCATCTAAGAGCTACAAGAAAGGGGATGGCACTTCTTGTTTGGAAATGAAGAGCCATGTTGCACATTTAAAAAAATTCGTAATGAAACCTTCATTATAGAGACATATATCTCACCATCCATCATCTCCAAACGCGCAGGCTGGGAAATGAAAACCTGCCTGTGTTTAATTTGATGGGCCAAGCCTTCAGCATTCCCATACTGCCGGGGCGGGGGGGGGGAGGGAGTGGCATTTATTTATTCACATCTGAAAATAGACAGGTAAATTTTGGAGCATCATCTGACCTCAAAATCCTGGAACCACTTATTGGAAAACAACCCCAAATCATGCGTCCTCATTTCCCGTCGCACCAAGGGCTCCATTGTTTGCTCTCATTCATGGCAGGGGCTTTGCCCTGCGCTCCCCTCCCAAGCTGTGCAGCATCTGCTAGGGGGGCTTATTTCTTTTTTTATTTATTTATTTTCCCGATTTTGTTTCTAATCTCTGTTTCTTTGTGGTTTCCTGGAGTCATCCTGACAAAGCCACATATTCTGTTCCTGTCCTTTATAGCACTGGAGGGCACTGCAGAACACACGAAATTTGTTTCTAATTTTACATCTGCCAAAAAACATTCCTGGGTTACAAATACACGCCAGCAAAACTGGTAGGGCCTATCCCGCTAACACCACAAGACAAACAAGCCAAAAGGAAATAAAAAAGACTAAAATACAGCACAAATATTTTTGCACTTCTTTCAGCTTGTGAAGACTTTATCCCCACCTTCTTCCACATTTCACCCAAGTTAAGCGTTTTGGTATTACATATTTATCTGTTTATATTTAGAAAAAATAACTACAATACAAGAAGATGAGAAGCAACAATTCAGTTTCTCGTCTTCTGCAAGTCCCATACATAAGGAGATGGCTAGAAACACCTTCAGCCAGAGAGATGTGGAGGATGTCTCCCTCCCCAGCGTGTGACTGAAACACTGAATATTTCAAGCAACCGGCCAAAATCCTGGTGCTCCAAAACCAGTTTAAACTCAAAAAACTGATCACAGCTGCATTGCTGCCGCTTTCTTCCCATCACCACCATTTTCAAAATAATATTTTAGCTAAATTATCCTCAACTTTGTAATCACGGCAGGGCAAGTCCTGAGGTAGCCTCTAAGGAAGGAAGAGCGGCATCCCAGCACAGATGAAGCTGCCAGGTGAGCAAGGCCCTTTGGCAGGGCCCGTCAGGGATGGGCAGCACCACAGTCACTGCCCCACTGATTTCTGCCACAGGCTGGAGGTTCAGGCTGTGCTTCAGTGTCTCACTGTGCTCCGTGTCTGATGCACTGCAGTTTCACCTACACGTGAGCGGCAGCTCCCAGTCTGGCTCAGACTTGATGACTGCAAATGTCAACAGACCAAGGAACACAACTCCAGGTTTATTTTCATTAGCAGCAGCACAGTGTCATGGTATTTCAATGCTCTGCAAGTGCTAATTAAAGACCTTGCCATAAGGAACCTGAAAGAACATTTCAGAGCTGGATCCAGCTCTGCAGCCTGGGTCTATCAGATTAAATATAACCACACAGATATCTCAGCACTCCCTACAAACCACAGAGGGGACTCTTGCATTGCCACAATCGCAGAATTTTTCACTAGACAGAAAGATTCTGCTCCTGATGGAGAACACCAGACCTGCTCAGGTGGTGCTCACAGGCTGTGCAGTGGTACTTTAGGGAGTCAGGGCAGCACCTAGACGGGTGTTTCCTCCAACAGTGAGAAGAGGTCAGATGATTACGGATGAGAGCCTCAGCAGTTCTCTCCACCTGATCAACAAAACTCATATTACAAAGTTAGACTCAGTTCCTTCCACTAAAACACACTGGGTGAAACTTAGCCTGGACTACAGAAAATTCATCAACTTGTACACTATTCTCATTTAAAACTTCCACCATTCCAAAAAAATTTCCCTGCGCAACACCATTTGTGATCCAACATCTCCATTTAGGACCAGGCCTGAAGAGTATGCTGCTTTGCAGATTGCATGACAGAAATTCTAAAGGGCTGAACTGAAAAACCCAATTTTTTCAGTTGTGTTTGGCCCTTCATGTTTTAACTTCCCCAGTGATCAGTCTTGGTGAGAAATTTCAGCCCTGCAGGCTTGCTAGAGACTAATCTGACTGTGTCCACACACGCACAGCCCATCCACACTGTACTAATGTCTGTTCCAATATGGATTATGAACTAATAAGCTGAATGGTTCTGCAAATCTTCCTAGCCTTTACTTTTTAGCTGTTATAAGAGTCATATTTCCTAAAAGGAGAAACATATGGGTTATATCTATCCAGCACAAGATGATCACAGAGTCTGCTGCTGAAATGTACTTGGAGAAAAGTAAAGCCATCTATAGAAGAACTGTGAGAAGATTCAATTTTTGTATTTTGTTCTCCTGTCTGGAGCAAAAATCATTAAAAGGGAAAAAATTGAAAAGAGTTTGTGTTCGAATAAGCTGACCCTACACATTCAGTCTTTTTGGTTTTATATCCCTTTTAAAACATTTTCATTGAACTTGTAAGATTCAGAAGTGAAAACGTTATTTCAAAATTCCTTGTTTGGAAAATACTTCAGACTTTCAGGAAAAGGAAATTTTTTTGCTTGAAACAGTTCAATACATTTCTCTAAAAGCATTTCTCTCTTTTCCTTCAGCCACCACTGCATTTTCAGTTATTTTACAGTGTTTACTATAAAACCACAACCAAGTCTATCTCTAGTCTTCAAAAGACAATTTTTAAAAATATGCAAATAAAAAGACTTAATTTTTAATAGTAACTACCCACTATATTCAAAGGTTCACTGGCTTAAACTTTTTATCCTAACTTTGATATAAATATATGCCCTTCTGCTAACTATTCATCTCAATTTCTTATCCGTAACACAGGGATAATAATACTGGCTATATTTGCCTCAGTGGAGGGGATTAGTTGGTATCTACATGGATCCTGCCCATATAAAGCAAAATCATTATTGCCTGAATGTCGGTATCTGCTCCACTAGCCCTGAAAACTATCATGTGCCTTCTGGCCTCAAAATTAAAAAATGCCTTCAGTATTTAAAATATTTCAATTTTTGCTACATCAGAAAGAAAATGCAGACAACTGGGAAGTTTGCAAAAAGCCAGAGCAGAAGGAGGCAGCATCCTAAGGACACCACCACAGACTATGAGACCACAAGCTGATTCGTGTCTCAAGTGGTCAGTGCCAGACCACCAGCACACAAAGCAGACTGGTCACCATATTTCAGTGGCATTTGTCACAACGTCCAGTCCTGTCTGTTCAGAAAAAAAAAAGTAAAATAACCCAAAACAAACAAGTCACACATTTCCCCCCGTACTTGTCTACTCATCCTACTTCTGCCATTGCTTCCCCAACAATTTTCTTAAAATTATATCTGTATTTTTAGTAACATGTAAGTTATCACAGTATGTACTTTTACATTTGCAGCTGGAGTTCCAGCCTGAATTCTGGATGCCCAGCTTTTTGTCAATTTATTGCAGGAGTGAGATGTGAAAAATATATATTTTTAATTGATAAAGATAAACATGATTTGGAGGATGAGTCAAATTAACAATCGATTACACACTAATGGGCTCCAATCAATACATTAATTTAACTAAAAGGGGGGAACAGGAGGAAAGATGGAAGAGTAATTTAAAATAGCAGGACTGTTCTGCTGGTTAAAAAAAAAAAACAGCGTATAAAATAAAACTGAGCCGCCCTTTGTGGAAGAATGCAATATCCTCTCTCTCGTTCTCTCACCTTGTTTCTCTGTATGATGTGGCGTGTGTTTATTAAAGAATAAAAGAGCAATTATTACATTTCCAGCAGATTGCAGGGCTGAGCCAGCAGTACAGCAGTGTCAGCCTGCTCTCTAGTGTTGCTGAAGGTGTGCGGCATCCGGCCACGCTCCCAGCTGCACCCGCTTAGAACACAGCCCAAAGCCCGAGGAGTTTCCTTGCTATCTTCTGGGTGGCAAGGAAATCTCAATTATGCACACAAGGGATGTGGTTAGCGGGAAAAAAAAGGAGAAAGAATGTTTAAATTGTGTACGTAAACTGTTTTGTTTTACAAGCTGGAGTAAATCAGCACATTTGTAGGCCATATTTATCTGATCCACTCAATAATAATCTCTCTCAATGAACACTATTGATGTGGCATTTATGCCATTGCAGAACATAACCAATTCCTTAAATTCAAATAAAGCATTAGTGAAAAAATAAGAATTTTTGCTTCTGGGCAAGTCACTAGTGCACAAATTTCTTCCATGTTGCTCTCAGGAACTGAGGTGGGAGAATACGCCAGGAACGGAAGCAAAGGCGGAATTCCTCCTGCTCTCTCTGCCTTACAAATTCAGTCCTCGTTTGCAGCCCCATACCATTAATAGAGGTGTCATGGTCTGAAAACAAACCAACCAAATTCCCTCACAAAGGGATCAAGAAAGGAAACCAGTCCTTTTAGCAGCAATTTCCTAACGGGAGGTACAACCCCACAGGCTGACGCTAACGGAGCCTCACACGGACCCTGGCCAGATTCTGAGGATAAAGCAGGGGCACAGGCACACAGGCAGCTCCATCAGCTGGGTTTGCTCTGGATGACAGAGTTCAAGGCTGTGTGTTCAGCCCTTCTTAGCTCATGTAACACAGGCCCTTTGTGCTCTCAAGCCTTGTTACACATACAGAGAATGAAAAGGGAGATGATCACAATTCATGCCAAGTAACTCCAAGAAAATCCAAACACAAGCAATGGAGCTGTAACAACAGCACACAAAGGTGCTATCTCCTACAGAAACTTAGAGGGAAGAGACAGCATGTTACACACTATGCTTTGGTAGAGAAAGCACTTTCAAAGCACAACTAACCTCTGAAAAAGAGATACTGAGCTCAGTTACACAACGTAAATCAGGAGAAATGCAAGTGGAGCTACTCCTGTTTACTAACACTAAAACCTCATGTCCAAGACTGCAGCACAACCTCAGTAATACACTGCATTCTCCTCAGGCTTGCAGATTAGGAAACAAGACTGGATCAGGAGAGCCCTTCAGTCTCTTTGAAATTTATTTCACTGATTCACTTTGAAATGTTTTCTTTTGAATACGGTCAATAGCAGCTTTTAACAAAAGTATCATCGTGCCTCTAGAAAAATCATTTTGTCAGCTGAGGCAAAGACGTGGGTGTGGGTTTCAGGCCAGCAAAGCCCACTGAGTGAGCAGGGAGTTCATCTCCTGCCTAGGATGCCCTCCAATGGGAAACTCCTTTCAACAGCAGTCTGGGAGATACAGGCACCCACAGCAGTTTACCAACAACAATGAGAATTAGAGTCCCTGGGCTGCAGGTGGGGGACCAAAACAGAGAGTATGCCCATCCAGAACACCCATAACCCACGGTGCTTCTGTGAGCAGCATTTCTCAGACCCTTCTTAAATATAAAGTTTCTGGCCAGTTGATTACCAGTGCAACAATGCTCAAACACCAGTCGCCTCTTGGAGAATGGAACTACCAAGTACATTCCAGCTGGTATTACAGAGGAAACAGCTACAACTACATGGGTTTCATTAGATGTAATCAAATATTCAGCTAATATCCAGTGTATACCTAAAATCAACTCAGTCTTAGGAAGCTTTCTGTGATATATGCACAGCTGCTGAAAATGGATGACTTCTTTCATTAATATTTGCTTCAGAAAATATCTAATTCACTTTGGTGGTGTTTATGTGCTTTCTACAACTACAGCAATAAATCAGAGTGCTGGGAAGAACATTTCACAGAAAAGGCAAATCTTAGGCGGGTATTAAACAACACTCATTCAGAATGAACTCTGAACTTGTGAAATGAAAATTTGAAGATTTTATGAAAAAATCTACTAATCTAGATGACGAGAACAATATGATATTAGAACTGCAGATATTGAAGATACTAGTTTTGATTAAGTGCAGCCACAAACCATACACAGGGAAATATTCACAGCCAGTTTGCTAGCCAGAATAACCTAAAATAATTTTGCTCTGAGGTTACAACTGCCCCAATATACACATATATCATTTTTATTAACCTCATCAACTGTTTGTTGACAATGGGTGATCAAATACACAAATTAAAATTATCTGGTGGTTTAGCTTAAATTAATTTCTCTCGTTAGTAAGTTTAAGTTATTATAAAGGGTGCTGAAACCCACACAGACTTAAAACCATGCAGGCAAAACAGTCTCTGCTGTCATCATGTTTACAGTAGCTCAGCCTCTGGCTGTGCTGGGTAATACCCTGCCTCACTCCAGCTCTGCTCACTGGGCGCATTTTACATACTTTTCGTAACTAAAAATACGAGTTTTATAAGCAGAAGCCTCTTGTTTTGTTTGTTTTACTGCTAGACCTTTGGAGTGTTATTTTGATTTCTCTGGCACTGGAAAAACCTTATTGATGTCAGTGAACTCCAGATCTGTAGTTCTGAGTATTTTCAAAATAATCTCTCTGTGTGGAAAGTGAGACCAGGCTAGGATCGAGCAGAACACTGCAGCACAAACCTAAGGTGTTTATTGAACCCATCTCCAATTAGCAGGAGAAAACATTTACAATCTGCTGTTTGGAAACAATTCACCGGTGTAAATTAAAGAGAATTAACTCCTTCCTGAATACTATTTTTTTTACTAATGTACACTTAGACTTATAGTAAATGTATTAAGCTTTTTTTTAAAATTTACCAAGGCAGGTCTTCACAACAGCTCAGCCGTAACAAGCAGTTCAAACTGGCAGCAGCCATGGTTTTAAGAAAGTTCCACATACAGTGCCTGGAACTCCCCAGGTTTCTTTTCAGGTAGGGAAGGCCAAAACCAGCCTCATGTACATACACTACTCTGATGGCAGTACTGGGAAGTTAAATAACCAAGAGTAATTGCTGCCTACACGTCTTAGCTGGGTACCTGGGATATGCTGATTATTTTTCTCAAATAAATTAGCACTGTGCAGCTTTTATCATTAATTCCCTTTTATCATTAATTCCTACTGGCATGTGTCTTCTGACTTGTATACTCTGACCAGCTCTGTGCCCTACAAGCCTTGTCTCAAGCCTGCTCAGTCTCTCCAGTCTCAGGAGTATCTTTGCCTGCTGTTTATAATGAAGATTTCTCCAGTTTTATTTATTAAGCAGAGCAGGGCTAAGCTTGGGGCCAGCAGCAAAGGAGGAGTCCAGACCTCAGAGGAGTAACAGAGCCCGTGAAGGAGGCTTGAGCTAAAGCAGAGCAGCTGCTTTATTCTGCAGCTCCCTCTACTTGCTGCAGCCCATCATGGCAGCGTGACAATTTGCCTCCGTAACCTCCCAATCACTCTTCCACAGGTCAGATCGCAAGATCAATATAAACAAGAAAAAAAGAGACGTGTACCCATGTAAGAAAAGCCAGGAAGTTCAAAGTTATAGCTGACAGTCTGGATTTAACTCTGACTGATCTGGGAAACAAAAGTAGAGCAGTGACATGAATGAAGGATGAAGTGTCAGGCTGTAAAGTGCTTGGTTTTTCTCAATTTAAGTCAAGCCCTTACAATGACTACCCCCAAATTTCTCATATTACACAGAAAACAAATAAAAGGGAAGAAACAGTGATTCCTAAAGGTTTACACAGGAGAGAGGCCCACAGCTCTCAAATCAGTATCTTGGTAATTTAGGCATTTTAAAAAATCAGTGCATTGCATTCTGTACACGAGGCACTTCTCTGAGTGCACGACAATCCCCAGACTGTGTTGCTTACAGGGACAGATCAGCATTTCCCCTCCAGTTCTGCATTACCTGCCTGCAAGTACAGCAATAACAAATAACAACAGCACACAGTGCATTTCACGGGTATAACCCAACAGTAAATATTAGCTGTCAGAAAAAGACCAAAACCCACATTGTACAAGCACTACAGCAGAGAAAGGCTGGCTCTTTAAACACTGAAATTAGCAGCAGTGACAAATGGTCTCAGCGGGCACACACAGCTTTCCCTGGTCCTGCCAGCAGAAAACACTTCCCTTACTGTTGCTCTGAGAAGGGAGCAGTTGATCAGTAGTTTAGGGTTGAATTACTGCACTGGGATCAGGCAGAAAGCCTGGCTGAGATCCCTGAGTTTAGAGTCAGATCCCTTATTAATTGCCTGCACAAGAGCAGCAGCTCTGCACACACGGTAGCACTGCAGCCTCCCAGCACAGCTCTGGCTCACTGTGCTCTCTGCAGCAATGCTATCAAAGGTGAGGGGTCTCACTGTTTCTAACTCACCGTGTTCAGGTAGCCATACCACCCAAAACCACATCCTCAAACTTTCTGAAAAGGCACAGATACCTACAGCTGAATTTGTTATTTCATTTTCCAGAGGTAGCTTCTGGGCATTTAAAAAATATTTGGATCGTATATTCATTACTTAGTAAATAAATTCCTTTACTATATTGATGGGAAGACAAAAATGATACTAGTTTTTATTGCAACTGCCTCCATTTCACATGGTTAAAGCAACTCCTGAAAGAGACCATTGAGTTTCATAATTCATTGAATATTTATATTGTTTTAAAGAAAAAGAAAACTTGAGAGCCTGGTTTTGCAAGATTAAGCAACAAATGTCTTATATTTCAAATGAATTGCTAAGACTTAATCCTGCAATTCTTCTCTAATCCGGGCAGTCCTAAGGACTACCATGAGATCAAGGACTCCTGACAGGAGTGAGTTTGCAGGGTCAGGGCTTTCATCTGTGTAGAATGCATGCAGCCAGTCACCAGGTGAACTCATTTCACTGAATTTCTAATCCACTTGAGTATCGTGGGTTTGAAAGTTCAGATAAAAATAAAATCTAACAAAAAAAATAATCAAACCTTATTGAATTTCCTTTCCACTTAGACAATGAAATAGCAACGGAGAAGATGAAAAATGAGTTCAGTGAGAATGTGATGAAATATCTAATAGGACCGAGAAATGGAGATGCTGCTCTTGAGAATGAAAAAGTACAAATTGACCCTCTTCTACATTTCCCCCTTAACCAGAACATGTGTCTCCATGTCCAGTCACACGCACACCTGTGAACACCAGTTGACCTACACGGAACTGTCAGTAGGGTCCTTCCCTGCCATCTCATCTGCCATGGTACCAATAATTATTCTCTGTTGTTACAGCAGCCCTTCCCGAAAAGGAGCAATGCAGTGAAGGACAGAGCTGCTCTGCCCTACAATTGGGATTCCCTTACAGGCATCAGGGTGCAAGCAAGGTGAAAGTAAAGGAAGAATCTATGTAGCTGTACCTATTTCTACCTTAGTTTGTACAACTAACAGCTATCATCCAGCATTGATTAGAGGCCCTGCCCAGAGCCCAGGCCCAACAGCCCTCCAAGGAGGACCAGAGCACCTCAAAAGAAACTGGGAGCACCTTTATTTATGCATTAAACCTCTATGGAAACAAGCATAAGATCACCTCTAGCATCAGTCACTGAGGTTCCCCAGCCAGCAGCTTAACAAGAGGCTCTGCCACACCAGCCCTGAAAGGGGCTGCCCTCATTTTCCCCCACCCAGTGGTCCCAGGTGGCTTTATCCCCACCGTGATGACAGAAGCACAAGGGAGCACAAGCACCTCTAAGAACGGACTTGTGTAGAAATAAAGATTTGTAACAGGTCTGCAAAGCCTTACCTGGGGCAGGTGAAGGCAGGAACAGCACGCAGGGACACTTGGGGATGGCTGATGGGGATGGGCCCTTGCAGCTCTGAGTTGCCCCCACTCCAGGTGTGGAAGTTTATTGCAACTCATTTGGATATTTCTTTTGCCAACTTCATATGAAACTTGTCACCCAGCTACAATATTTTATTTTAAACCCGACATTTTTATATTCTTATCAGTTCAGCTGCTTGTTCCTCAAGTGAAATAAAAAGCGTGTTGTAGTCAAACATGACAAAGATGCTTTTACAGGTTTTAATAATTTTTAGAAAACTTGATTATTTGAAAGGTTTGCTCTGAATTTAAACATTTGCAACTCTTATGATATTTACAAATTTTTTATAATTTCTGAGGTTTTCGTGTTCCTTGGTCTTTTGAAATATAAGAAGAATTCATAAGCTGCTGAGTCTGAACACAGCACCTGAATTTGTGAGTACTACTCCTCAGTCTGCAGGCTTACACTAAACACAGCTGTGATTGCAGCTGGGTCACAGGCTAAATTCATTAATTAGAGTACCTAATAAATTGTTATTGATATTGTTCAGTTGTTTGTCACCACCCAAAATGGTCAATAATGTCAACAACAGAAAACAGAACATAGCAAAAGCCAAGCTAAGCTTACATAAATTAACTGAGGGAAAAAGCACAGATGAAGATAGTGGCAACAGTGGAGTGAGTGAGGGAGAAGCAAAGAGGCGGCCAGAGATTTGTGTGTCCTGAAACGCTACGTTCAGTTAACATCTCGAATGGCACCTCACAGGGTCCTGTTCTGCATTAGCAGCAGGCAACAAACACTGGTTTTACTCCTTAGCCTCCCGCCATACCCTCGGTAGGCTACGCTCTTCTTTGCCTGAGTAAAATGAAGAGCTTGGTGTAGCTGGAAGATATTTTTCCATTTGATTTTGCAGATGTGGCTGGAGGGAGTGCTCCTTTGGAACATCAAAGCCTTTCATGAATATATGTTATTTTGGAATTATCCTTCTGTAGTCTAACAAGTCTAAAACAACCATTTTGTGGAGAGTTCATTTTTCTTTTAGTTTTCTTTACAAGTGTTTTCTATAAAAGAAGAATTCAGATCTTGACACTGAAATGAAACATTAGTTTTAATGGGATATATTCACAGGTCAAAAATAATTTCCCCCCATGTCCCACTTCACCTTTTTTAAACCTAAGTGTTTTTCACTGCGAACCAGAACTGCACAGTTCTTTAGACTGTGCTGAACCAGACAAACCCTGTTTTCAGCCAGCAGCAAGTCACAGTTCAAACTGTGCTGCCCTTTTCCAACATAGGCTGTGACATTTGTCTGCTTTTCTTTAATATTTGTATCATCTTCCTCCATATCCACTTGAGGTGGGCTTCTGGTACTGAGGCTGTGCCAAGCACCTCAGGGTGCAAGGAAAAGCTCAACGCTGCCTTCCCTTCTCACCCTGCTTCCACCAGCGGGGCTGAAACACGGGCTGTCGAGAGACCTGACACTCCTGGACTGGTTCAGTCTGAGCACTTGAAGGTTTGTCCCTTGCTGCAGCATTTGAGTGTTTTCCACTGGCAGATAAAAGTGATGTGAAGTGGAGAAGGGAATCCTGGGGCTGCAGCCAGCTGGGGCAGCTGAGCTCCAAGGAAAGCTGGGGCCTGAGCAGAGCTGCTGCTGTAGGATTTTCAAAATCTGTAGGAACGGACAGTATCACTGCCTAATCTCATGCGATTTAAAATTACCACAACCAGCATTAGGATCAAAAATTTGATTTATGCATTTTAAGTCTACCAAAAGGAGGTTTTTTTCCCTCATCAGCTGAATTCCTTATGGCTCCCAGAAAGAAACAACAATCTTTCGCAGGCAGAACTAGAACAGCCTGGCATAATCACTCATACCTAATGATGGATATTTATTGCTGTCATCAGAGACTTAAGGTCTAAAAATCCCATTATATAAAAACAAAATAAAAAAAGAACGTAATGACTTCACTGATCCATTGCTGCTAAATCTGAAGTACATGGAGAATTTGGATTAGTTCACATGTTAAAATTGATAAAATATGTTGGGCTGACCTCAGTGGCTGCAGTGTGGAATATTTGGAATACTGGATATACACACAAGCATGCACTTGTTAACTTTTCTAACTTGCTGCAAGTCTGCTTCAGTTCCCCCTAAACTGATGCAAAGTTCACAGCTGTGTTAAATGGGAAAATCATTAGGCCAAACATGGTGCATTATCGTGTGGATAAGCAGTGGGATTCCTGTATCTGTCTTAAAAGCTTTAATCCAGATTTACATGTAGACATGCATATAAAGACTAAGATTTTTTTATCCTCTAAAATTTCAGGATACTCTAGAAGGCTTTCACATTCTTACCCTTGTCTAGGGTTATCCACTGCTTTGGGGAGTTATGATACATGGAAATCAAAGGACTTTGGACCAAGGCAATAATTTAATGTACAACTCAGTGACTTTGGTGGACTTGCACTCAATTTTCTGTTGGTCCAGTGATTTTAGGCCCTGAAATACAGACCTAGCTCTCAACTCCTTTTCTATTCTTTAGGAGCAGAGCAATGCATGAACTCTTTTCATACTTTTACCACACGTCATTCCCTTTTCTTTCTAGGAAAATAGTTTCCTGTTATTTTTAGCTCAAATCACAGCTTCATTTAAAAAAAAAAATATATAATCTACACTGTTTCTTAGTAGACCCCCAAACTTAATTTCCTGGGCTGCAAAAGAAAACTGAAAAAGGTGAAAACACCATTGACTTTTGATCTGTTTTAGTTAAGAGCATGACAGGCTTCTCAGATCCAGTTCATAGTCCTCTTTTAAGTACCTTAAGGTAAAGGATGCAAGTCACAGCTATGTCAGAACACGCTCTGCTCACCTCTTCTCCCCCCCTCAAACCATTTCTGACCCTGCTTTGGGGGACAATATTGAAAACAGTGAAAATATAACCCTGTTAAAAACATGAATCAAAAAGTCACTGCTTGTGGACATGTTTTTAAAATTGCTTAGTTGCATGGAAGTCCCTTTAGTGCTTGAAGGACTTTAATAAAATTGATTTTCTGAGTATAGCCTTTTAGCAGCTACTGTATAAGCTTGAAATATGAACCCTTCATTGTTGGAAGTGTTTCATTTTTGCCCTGTAACTAATGATCAAGGGAAAGAATGTGTTCAGAATTCTCCATGGTTGCCATTTTCATAATTAAACTGTGCTAATAATAAAGCTTTGCAGACTTTAAACAAACTGGCACTGGAGTGGAATGTGGTTTGCAGGGTTTCATTTAGAGACCTCTGCAATTAGCCCTTAATGAATAAGCATACCACAGTGGTAAGTAAGACATCTCCGTGAACAGGTTATTTACCAAAGCACAAAACTGTGACATTTTCATTCCAATAAATGAAACCTATTCTCCAGATTTCTTCTGAAGGCTCTTAAGTAATTTGGGAAGTTAAAACCCATTAATTGTCTTTAATGCCTGATGTGTAATACCAGTAACACAGCGCCACTGTTCATCCTAAGTACAATGGCTCAAAAACAAGCAGCCGAGTCAGTAAGACACAGTTAGCTGAATTTGAGCTGCATAAATAGTGCAGATCTACTGGCTGTAGTAAACTACACAGAACTTTAAAATACTAGAATCACATTCACTGCAGAGCCATAGCTCCAAGTTATACTTTTCCCTCCCATACTGCCTGCTTTCTTACACTAAGACTCATGTTAAAAGATTCTTTCCTGTATTTGGTCATAATTAAAAGATTCAGGGCGTTTTATGGTAGTGTAAATCTTGCAACAGTGCTGATGTACATCAGCAAGGAATCCAGCCCTTAGTGACTGAAGGCACAGAATTCAGAGATTGGGGTTTGTTCACTGACCGTGCCCCTCGTACAACTGTAATGCACTGCCCATAGGAGGGAGTCATTATTTTCTGGCAAAACTCATTTCAGCATCTAATGAACCAGATGTAGTGGACTCTCAAACTCATGCTTTGGCTCATATAGCAGAGCAGGGTACAGGATCCTGGGTTTTATTCCATGGACTTCAGTGGATATTGGATCTGGCCCTAGGAAGAGAAACCTGGTGACTGCTGGTAATGGGGAATATTGAGAAAAACACAGACTCGACAGACTGGCAGCACACTGTTGTCCCATAAAACTATCACAAAGCAATAGGAAGATAACACAGTATCTCCAAAAGTAACTGTGCTTCAGCCTAGGTTATCAAACTCAACTTTCTCTAAGTTGCCTTTTCCTGACAGGATCACAGGCACTGCTGATCATCCAAGGGTGTTTCCTGTCTCTCACATATCTGGGTAGGCAACTTTGTACTATCATATTTCAATTCTACTCAAGAGCTTTTTTTCTCCTTTGCACACAGTCATCTTTCTATTCTTTTGTAAAAAAAAGACAGGAATAGAGGAAAAAAAGTTGGTGTACACCAAACCACTAGAACCTCTGATATATTTTAGGCTCCCTCCCATAACAATCTGACACAAATCTTTTCCAATAAAAAAAAATAAAGAGATGGGGGAATAAGAAATATGGACAATATCTAGACATGCAATCTCCAGAACCACAAATAACAGACAACAGTTTTGTGCAGTTTGCAGCAGCTGTGGCAACACTGGCTACAGAAACACTGCAAACACTAACCTGGACCCTCACAGAAGGCTGCCACATCCTAAGTGCTCCCTGCAGCAGTGCTCAGCTCCAGCTGGTCAGCCTGCACAGGCAGGTACAGCACACACTGACAAACACAGGAATGGAATCATCTGTCCAACTTTCTGTTCAGAAAATGTGCCACTACAGGGTCTCTAGAGTCACTGCTGCCTTTACAAAATACTTTAGGACCCGCTTTCAAAACCTGATCAGGCTCCACTATCCATGCAAACGAGGGATACGTTGTGCAGTGGGAAAAACTGGAAAAAATTGGTACTGAAGAACACATCACAGCTGATGGTGCAGAGCCACCCCAGTGCCTCAGTATAAATGAGCTGAGGTCCAGCAGGGCTTAATTAGCTCTGGCTCACCCCTGTCAGCAGGTCGGTTATGATGAATGTCCAGTTCAGCCGGACATGACCTGGCTCTTTAGAGAGCCTGTTCAGATGTCTCTGTGCCTGTAGCACCACTGAGCTCAAAGTCAGACAGTTAGCTCACAGATTACTACATTTGGGCTGTAGCTGAACTTTTTGTTTCACCTACTGCTCTTAAAGTTCTTGAACTTCATCCCAGGCTTTATGCTTAGATCTACACCTGGTCATCTTATACCCATGTATCATCCTGCTAGAGTTGCCCCTAAACAGCTGTCACTCTTTTCTCTTGTGTTTATATTCCCAGTATGTTTGAATACAGGAAACTTAAACCACATTTGTTAAATGCAGACCCATGCTCTGAAGCACACATTCATGTTATCCCCTGAATTAAAAAATATCCTTCCTGTTAAAATTCTGGCTGTTTTTATTATTAAAAACGATGTCTTACTTTCAATGTATGAGAAACAAGCCCCACAGGCTTCTTTGGGAAAGTGTGAAAAATTATTTGCTGTCGTCTTTTTTGTTCTCAAAAGCATTCAGTGTTAGATTCTCACCTAGAAACACATGGCAATGATGTGCTATAGCTCACACCAAGCAATGGATTATCTTTGTAAAACTGGCAACATTGCAATGGATGAACTTTATGCCAAGGGGTGACAGGGACAGTGTCCCAGCTCCCAACATGATTTCCCAGGCACGAGAAGTTGGTATGTGGCTGTGGTGACACAGGGTGTGACGCCAGGTGAGAAGCATCATGTCAAAATCACACCCAACGTCCATTGTGAGCAGCCTTCTTGAATGAGAGGCAGCAGATGGATCCGAACAACTCTTTCACAGGCATCTTAATCCTACCATCCTGTCGATTCAGTGGATACTGGGTCTTGGCAGGCTTGACATAGACTGTCTTGGGCCTGGCACTTTCAATCACGGTGCAGCTATTTCCAAGACTATTACCACAGAATTGATTGAGTCATTATGCCTCCAGGTACTGCCATTTAAAAAATTTATGTAAAAATAGATCTTGGAAGGTAATGAAAATTTAGAACAGGAAAATAACATCTCCATCATAAAACTAGTAGAGCACAGACAGAAACTTTTACACACACCTCCTCCAGGCTTGCCAAAATCCAGCCCCTATGGCCAGACAGTGACCATGAAGCCTGCATGGGACAGCCCATGGAGGCTGCACTGGTGTGAGCTTTCAGGGGTCACCTGGGCAAAACTGACAGCCCTAAATTGGAACCTCAAAAGTGCATGAGGCGGTGATGTGTTTTATTTACACCAACACTGTACCCTGGTACCAGGATTGCTATTCTACTTATTTTTATTCATAGGGGAGTCCCATGAATTCCTAGAAGTATTCCTGCAAACAGCAGTTCCATGGCTCACTGTGCAAAGCAGCAAGAGGCAGTAACCTCTAAAGTAACTTCTTCATCTATGTTATAATGTACAGTCTGTTTCCTATTTAGACTTTATACATCAGACTAAAATATTTAGCACACAGAAATAGGACAAGCAGAAGTGCTTTTCTTAAACAGAAATCTCATACAGTTATTCATAAAGCAGATCAATTGAGGCAGGCAAAGAGAATACACCTCAGATGGGCCCGGGTGAAAAAAGGAGAAGTAATACATTGTATTCATTAAAGCAATATCAAAATTAAATTTAATACAAAGTACCTGAGACTAAAACCCAAAACTATTAACCCCAAAGCCACTAACTATTCATTAGCCAAGTCAATTTTGCATTCCATTATGATTCACAATGTGTAAATTCCCATTGAAATTGATTTAGTAAACCAGCTCTTTGATGGGCCTGAAATTAAAAGGATAGAAGAAAAGACACAACTAATTGAAGAACATAATTTGATGCTTGTAAAAAGTGCGAAATTTACTGAGAGCAGACTGCAGCTTTAATTAAAGACAACGGGCCAAATTCACACCTGGGATAATGATTGAGGAATTTTGCTGAGGTCAGAAGAACTGCAGCCACTCGTGGCAGGGCTGAATTAAGCTTCTGGTAGTGTCCATTTTCAAAAAGAACTAAGGAAAACAGCCTTCCGGGGTGGGAGAAAGAGAGCAAGAAATAAAGTGAGAAATACATATTTCCCTACATGGAGGTTACCCTGACAGGCCGTCTGCACTGGGCAACAGTGGGAATTTCTTTCTGTTCGCAGCAGATCAGGGGGACAAACTAGAACATGATGATTATTCTGTTCCCAAATTAAGAGTGGTGAGAAGAGCTGAAGTTTTACAGAACTGACAGGAAAGAGTAGAGAAATAAGGCCACATGGTAAACCAGAGCCTTTTGAATAAGATCTTTTTATTCTCCTATCAGGGATGTTCAGGCTGTTTGAAACAATTTTGTAACTTCTATTTTTGTCTTGTTTCACAGTTGCTTTGTGATGAACCATTCTTAGAATATTTGTACTTGGGAATCTGATACTTTATCAATTTTACATCATTTGGTTTTGTTCTATGAAAGGTCTCACATTTACGAAAGAAAGAACAGCTGAAGAAACGACGATATTCTGCACATTTTTGTAGAAGAGTACACATCAGGTCATGAAGAAATTTTACATTATTTTCCAAGGAATTTTAACTAACAATTTGAGAATATGAAGGCTAGGATTAAAAATTTTATTTTGTCCGCTTCCTTTGTAAGATATAGAGGCTTAAGCCATGTAATAATTTCAATGTGTAGCTGCTTAACCTATTCATTGTAGATCTGGATGATGAAGTGAACTTATTTTTGTACTGCAGACAGACTGTAAATAAGGTAACATTATCTCCTAACTTGCGCATGATTTATAATTTATATATATATTATTATAATTTATAAGGGAGAATCTATGGCTGACAAAGTCTTTAGTACAGTAATGCCAAGTAATGGCACGGTTAAACCTAAACAGAAGAGTTTAACACTTGCTATTTCCTATACTCCTCCGTGTGAAGCTCAGGAGTGTCTAAAATGGCACAAGGAGAGCCAGAAGAGAAGCTTTAAATTCTGTTTTACCAGCAGCAATATTTTGTGTTGGTTCTTAATGCTCCGTTTTTGGTACTTCAACTGATTTAACACTGAGTTTTCGCTTGCTACAAGGTTGATTACACATTTCCAAGCTGGGTCTGTCTTGCTGAACAGACTGGAATGCTCCAATACAGACCTGTGGAATAATCTGCCAAAGAAGAAGGTTCTTTTTTTGAATAATCATAGCTAAGCAGAGGATTACAATGCATAGCCTTCAAATTTCAGGAATAGTCCATGTCTGAGATACTATCTACAGCCATATCTTAGAGATTGCTGTAAAGGGGCTGATGTATCCAAAATAATGTGAGGAGAAAATACACATTGTTAAAAAATCTTCACCTACCATGAAATTCATATGAAATTTAGATTCTTTGTGCCCAACACTCAGATAGACACACTGGGATGAACCAGCAACATGATCTAAGCCCACCGCTGCACACATTTCCTATGCAGGAATGGTATGAGCTGATTTGGATTGTTTCACCCATATTATTTGAGGACAACAGAGTTTGTAACAGGCCTTAATCAGGTGCATGACCAACAGCAACCTGTGACCACACAAACACGCTCTTTAACTGTTCTGTACAGCTTTAAAATACACAGCAAAGTCTACAGAGACCAGAGTTTAAAAGTTGGGGTATTTGGAGCAGAGCTCACTGGCCCACTGCCTTTGTGGCATAAATCTGTGCTGACACGGATGTGTTTCTACCTTTAGCTGCTGGTAAGGACTCTCACCTCCACAGTGAAAGGAGGAATTCTTATCCAGAAAGTATCACCAAAGTTAGGAAGAGGCTGAAAGGCAGTCAGATTTCGGTACAGAGCAGTATCTGTTTGAGCTCCATCAACAACACCCACATAAAAGCTGTTGTGCAGGAGCAAATAAGAAAAGTTGAATTCTTTGCCTAGTGTAATTCACTTCATTTATTGACTTTTTTTCCCCTTTCGTTTGTCAGTGGTTCTGAGATGCCTGGCATTCAGGATGATTTGTAATGTAAATCATATAATTGTACTTTCACATATTTTAACATCAAATAGAATGATTGACTACAGAATTTGAGCTGTCTACAGGTGGGGGTCAATTATCATCTGAATAATCACACTGCCACACAAGAATAGCATGGCCATGGAGTGTGACATATTTTTATCTCTATGCATTTCAATGAAGTCAGGCTGGTACATAAAAGGTTATCACCTAGGAAACATATTTTCCTAAGCACAAGTTAAACATGCAAGCAAGATCAGCATAGATATTCAATTTAGCCAGTCAACCCTAACCTATTAATATTTTAACAAAATCCAGTGAGGATAATTTTTTTCTTTGATCCCATCTCATTTGAGCAGCCTGGAAAGGGAAGAAAAATTAAAAACAAAATAGTCAAGCATACAGAATGAGGTTATGTATTAAGTGGGCTATTTAATGTTTTTGGCATATTATAGCCCTAGGGAAAGCGTGGATGGATTTAACAATCAAGATCTGTGTTCCCTGGGCCCACAAAGTTCGAGAAACATAAAATAATCTATACTTCCAAGCTGACAAATCTTACCTGACACTCTGCTTCATCTCACTGGGACTCTCTAGCTCAGCATTAATCATATGTTACAGGGAGTAAAAAGAAAAGTAAATCACACTAAGCTGGAAAGTGAGATGGAAGGTCTTTGGGCAAAGCTTTTAATCAATAATATGTGGGATAATAACCAGGAGCTATTGTTTGAATCTTCAGATATGAGAAGGTAGCAATGCAAAACGCAAAGCAACTACAAACTGCTGCCACTTCAAAGGGGTCTGATGCAAACCAAATCAGGTTGGTTTGCCCTAAATCCCACGTTCTCCCCTTCCCAAGTCCATTAGCAACATTCTGTATTCATGGTTTGCCAGCATTTTGATCTAACTCCAAAACTGCAATTAAAAGTGTCTATCTGATCCTATAGATCCGGGGACACGGTAGTATCATGTGCATTAATTTTTGGGTGTCTAATCTGAGATCCTTTGGTATTCATTGACATTCAGAGAATGTTCAAAAAAAGGTCTTAATTCTCATGTCAGACAATTCTCCTTTTTCCCTACTAGCTTCTCTTCACACAATTACTGCTAAGACACAGGACTGGTATTATTTCGCTGTGAATTCTACCTCATTCCCAAGTACACCACCCACCTTCATCTCCATGTCTTCCCTTCCTTCCACTCCTCCCCATACACTGATAAAAGGAAAAAAGTAATGTTTTAGCTATTTGTCTACTAAACACTGAAGAATCCTCTAGTTTATGTATTTTTTAGCTGTTTAATTAGTGGTTAAAATTAGAATATGTGATCAGTGGGTAGAAGGCAGTTTAACTAACCCAGTCTCTACGGGCTGAAGCCTCAGCCATGAAATACATGGCTGTGATTGATCTGACCTCCAGCTATTCATACAGCTCAGTTCGTGACCTCTAACTTTCCTCACCCCTTCAATAATGTGTGTAATAATATTTGGTTTGCTCGGTTATGAACAGGAGGTGGAGACGCTAGTCCTATCTCATACTTTTGTAATTATTATTATTATTTTAGGGGGTGGAGAGAGAGAGCTACAGCTCAGAGTGAAACCTAACCCAAATCCAGTTCAGCCTGTCCATTAATGCAAAACAGTTTTGAAACTGTGAATGGAGCTCCAGTAATTCCTCCACTGTTGCTCAGCAGGAGCTCGGCAACACACAGCTTGCATAACTATAGTAAAAAAAAAAAGGTCTCACAACCATGAAAACATTCATGGACCATTTTCACAAGCAAGCCTATCACTGAGACAATATTTTTTTTACCGCTGAATGTGTGGCCACGTTCTCTTCCTTTTACTTTGTAGCTTTTTTGGAATATAAATACATTTTTTTCTCCCTTTACTTTTTTCTGTTGGTGTTTTTTGCCTATAACTCAAATTTAAGATATTTAATAATGGTCCTGCCTTGAAACAACAAAAAAGATATTTTTCTGCTTTAGACACAGTGATACCTGTATAGTTTATTTTTTAAACAATTCTTTTGCTGAAGTCCAAAAAATCTTTCCATGTTATCATTTCAATACATGTTAAACTTTACAACATTCTGAGAACTTCTCCCTCAAAATAAATAAAACAATAACCTGAATTTTTACAAAGTTTAAATTAATCAAAATATTTTTGAAGTGTTAAGATGGACTACTGGAAAAAACCTGTCTCCACTTTCAAGGAGATTTGGCTAGCTCATCAGCAACACCTTCTATCTTTATTTCAAAGCTCCCCTATCAGTTTCCTCTCAGCAAACCCAGGGAAAACAGAGACAGTCGGAGTGAATTCACACATTCTTAAAAAGAAAAGAGTTTAATGGCCTAATAAACCCAATTTTTTTAATAAACAACAATTTTTTTTTTTAGTAGTTAAAAATAACTTATAGCAAATTGTTTCTCTGATGGCTCTGGACATTTTAGCTGCTCGTCATAAACGTATTTTTAAAAAAAGTCCACCTTAGCTACAGCATTGTCTCTTTTATCACACCAGCACCTGCTGACCCACTGCGAATACTCCTCCAGAGTGTTTGTCACTCCCAGCGTGCACCCCCCTGACAAAGTGTTTGGTGACAGTCAAATAACCTCTGCATTACCCTGGGGCCAGAGCAGATCGCGCTCGCCAGGCAGGAGCACACACCTCCCTTCCCGGCCTTAGCACAGGGACCCGCGCTCCCTCTCCGCCCTCTGGAGCCCTGACGTGCTGCCATTTCTGCTTTCTGGCCAGGTAGGTGGACCATTGCTCTATACTGACAAATGCAGACACACACTTTCCTGGAGCGGGATTTCCCAGGTAACACCAAAGCAAAAGGAGCAGCGATTCTCTGCAAGGAGCCATCGCTGGGCTTGGCTGGCGCCAGATTTTCTCCAGGTGGCCTCACCACCACGTGGCACTGACTCTACTGTGTCTTCAGCTCCTGCAGCACTAGACCAAATTTCCGATTCCCCTGCATGCAGCTGACACAGCTCTTCCTGACACTCAAGTTCAGGAAGCATTTGGTAGCTATACCTTTTATTGTTCTCCCAATATAGGAGCACTATCTCCTATGAGTGTTTTTCTACTGATGGCAAGCAAGAGAATTGGTATGTACCCTGAAATTACCACATGAAACATGGATTTTGTTAATTTTGGTAAAATATAATAAGATATGGTGATGTAAAAGATGTGGCGATTCAGAAGCCTCCATTTTTTCAACAGAACTTTCACAGGATCACCAACACTGATTACTCATGTGTCTGCTCTTACCCCAAATGGTGACCCACCTTTTTAACTTCCTGGGGCTTTACCTGCAGAATAAGTGACAGGCAGGAGATAATTTGGGGATGCTCAGGGGTGACATCAGAGCAGGCACTGTCCTGCAGATGGCTCTTCCAACATCTGGCCAGGCAGGCTAGTGGACAGGCTTTGCTGGGCTGCAGTCAGCCTCTCTGAACATCACTGAAGCATCACTGGTGTTAATAGGTTTTTTAAAGACTGTGCAAAAAGGATACAGTTTTGAAAACAAATAGGAAGTTCTTGGCCACTTCTGCCTCTCTTGTATTTGTACATGTTCTACAGTAGTTCCTATTACAGAGTCAGCATTTGTTAACAGCACTTACAGAAATCTCCCTTAAAAAAGGAGCCATTTGTTAACAACACTTACAGAAATCTCCTTTAAAAAAGGAGCCATCATTCTTTGATGCTACATTACAGTAAGAGTTGGCGTTTTCATGATGACTACTATATATTCAAAGCCACCATTTCTTAATTTGCTAATAGAAATCACTCCCCTGCAGCCTTGGTCTCGTTTGTAAGAACTCTGGTCTGCAATGAACCGGGCAGGGAAGCGTACACGGACTGTGGATGCAGTCAGAAAACTCATCAAGGTTTTCTGCTGGTTTTTATTCCACATAAAGGAATATCTAAACACACTAATGTCTCTGAAACCAGAATGAACTGCTTACAATGACTAGATATGAAAAAAAAAATCAGTTTCTTTATCATACAATAGGCTTTTGTACATCCTTTGAGGAAAGTGGTAGTGCTGTCTGAATTTAGGCTCAGTGAAATGCTGAAATGTTAAATTTAATGGTGTTTCCTCTTCTAAGCTCTTCAGAACTGGACTTAGTAAGGACTAATGACCAACCCCTTGAACCCCCAAGTCTCCTAAGATTTAATTTGTTATTTCTGAGGAAAAAAAAAAGCATGAATAAATAATGAGAATAAGAGACACAGTGACCAGAGACAATTCACCAGTGTCATTTACATATTACAGCAGGGTTCCCAATTCCTAGAATTACTCATTATCACAATACTACAGAAAAAAATGAACCCAAATTCAGGATGACAGCCAAAAGCAAGGGCTGCTCTATTCCAAAGCTATCTTGAAAGGTTCACAATATTCTCTGATTGTATTTAAACTCTGTACCATCTGGAACATGGAGAGTTAACACAGGCTGGAGAAACCAACACAAGCATTTAAGCCTCTGGTGTGTTATGAGTCAAAATTCACTTGGTTAGAGGAAAGGAAAATAAATAGCTCAACAAAATAACCTATACTATTTTTTCAGAAGATATCTATTTTCAGGAAATATAACTTTCACAAGAACATATCAGTTCTGACAATCTGCTTCACAGGAGAGTTTTCTTAGGTATTCAACTGAATTTCTTCTGTCAAACCTAGAAAGCACACAACAATTGTAGCAGTTAAAACAGTTGTTCAAAGCACGACAAATCTGGGTTTAAGTCCTTGATTCAGAGCAGGGACTTCAAGCTGGATCTTTCCCATCTTACACAGCTGCACCAGTAATTAGGTTTTTGCTTATTCTGGGCTGGATCTAGGCATCTATTTTGGATTTTTCTTTTATTTTTATTATCTCTGTTTCATCCTTATAAGAAATTTTTGCTAGAAAAAAAATTGCTTGGAAATGGAAAAAAAAAATTTTGCAGAATGAGGAAATAGTACAGTAAATGCAGTGCTAGAGCTTATTTTGCTTTTATTTAAATGCTTTGTGAAGCAGTGGAAAACCAGAAAATTACAGTCGTGTTTTAGGAAAAAGGCTTTGCTCAGAAAACAAATTTTCTTCCTGAAAAGCAGTTTATTGCAATGTAGAAAGCTCACTAATTGGATTTATGACAGGCAAGCAGTAATGGTAAAAAGGAATAATGTGAACAGAGAAAAAATAAACGCATATTAAATTTTACAGACACCTACACATTTTCTCTGCTTTCCTGAACCAAGTACTCAATGTTTCCAGATTTCTGACGATTCTTAGTTTACTTGGCAGAGGAGGAGTGTGGTTACATGTGAGGTAAATAACCACACAGAATTAACTACAATCAGCAGACAGGCTTAGTGCAGCTGATAGGGAGATCAGCTGTGTGAAGTTCTAGAACACCCGGCCGATGAGAAATGCGTTGTGCTAAGGTGCTCTCTTTAGACAGCATTCAGCAAATCTGGTATTTATTTGCCTCACATACCAAGCCACCTATACATTTCACCCTCCTTTATACACTCTAGCAGAACTGCATCAGCTTCTAAAATTCAGGTTTTCATTTGAAGGTTGCTGTATTTTTCCTGCTCAGTGCAGGACTGAACGCACAGCCCAGCCCGGGTAGTTCTGTGTTATCCTGAGTTGCAATGTAACCTATCTAATCTTGGCAGGCATAAATGTTTTAAAACATAGCTGAAATTCTGCAAAGAGTGCTACTCAAAGAGTGTGACTGCAAAAGTCACCTCAAAACCTTGCACTTATTTCTCACTTTCATTTGGTGTCACAAAAGACCTCAGCATCAATCATTAACAAGCTATTAACACATGCAGCTGATAAAAGTGTTCAAAGTCTGGTCAATAACAATGACAGAAATTCCTCGTTTACAGCTGGTTTAAGCTAAGTCTACGGAGCCCACACCAGTTATTTTCTTGGCTAAAAAGTGCTTCTGGGTTCTTTCGCTTTCATCTCTGTCTGCGTAACACACACAGAGGCTGCCTTTTCTCATCTCTGCTCTGCAAAACTTGTCCCTTCCCTCTGCTGCCTTTCCCACTCATTCTTAAAAGCAGCTTGCAAGCACACGGAGCCAGGAAATTATTTCATTCAAATGTCATATGATTTTAATGTTATTACTTGGTAGTGAAGGTGCTATCAAAGGAATGAGAAATCTCAGCTCAATTTGCAATTTGTAAACACAATAAAATAGTGCTTATTAACAATAATGAACAAACAGGCTGTAATTTAGGCAGCATCCTTCAAACATATCTCCTTCCAGTTTTCTAAATTGCACCAAAACTCAGCCGTGCTTCTAGAATGAAAAAAGCCAGAAACAACGTTGGCTACCTGAATAAATATATATTTAGCATTTTGTAATTCACTTGTTTTGATCATTCATTTTGTTAAATAAAATCTCTGATGTCATGAAACCTGAACAGCTGCTCAGTTAGCTCATTGCTTGTGTGTTATAAATGTCACTCGGGCTTTGGGGGGGGTGCAGCGTGTTACTGATGATTTTCTCATTGTCCCTGTTCTAGTAACACTTGTCGATAATTGTATTTATTTGGTGATAGTTTCTTGCCCCTATGCAAAGGAATTTAAGGTTAGATTATATAGAAAATGGCATCACAAATAAAACAGGCTCAGAAAAACATGAAAACACCTAGCCTCCATCTGCTCAAGTGTGATACACTTCAGAGCTCCCATTTCACATGTAAAACAGAACATGATTTATAATTTATATCTAGTTGGTGCAATCCTTCTCAAAAAAAAAAAATTCTTTGATGAAACACTGGCTTTATGTTTTCATAAAACTATCGAGAAAATCACAGAACATTTGGCAATTTACCTCTACTACAGCATCTTTGAAGTTTGGGTATTTATATTTTATGCACTTTTCAAATGAACTGTAGTGCTGAACACAAACACAAAAAAGCAGAAGTGTGAGTCAACGCTGAAATGTAATTACAGTATTAGCAGCAGTAAACCACTGAAGGTATTTACAGACCTCCAGGTAACAGTTAAGGCCCAGTTCTAAAAAGATTTTAAATATTCTGTGTAGTGTGGAATTTATACAGTATTCTTGATTTATTCAAAATCCATAAAACGTTTTTAAAAATCAAAGACCAAAGGCAGAAGCAATGCAGCTCCCAGATTCTACAGAACCACCAATCTCGCTTATAGCTGTAGGGCTTTTTACTAACAAAATTACAGGTTTTTGAGAGCATACTTGGGAGCTGATTCTGTACCCCCAATACCTGTGAATCACCTCAACGATTAGCACTGGTTATGTGTAATAGGGTGAAACTCACTTTTGAATAAAATAACCTTTAAAAGGTTTAAATTAGACTTCTGCTGGGTTGCAGGCACAGAAATGAATTACTTATGTGAAAAGCCATCTCAAATCTACAGGATTATTTATCAACATAAAAGACACACGATCAAGGAGCAAATAGCGATGTAGGGTGTTGAAATCTGCAAGGATCAGCCTCTTGATCATACAGGAAAGCCACATGATTCTTTTCTTAAGTTCTGTAATTTTCAAAGCACCTGTCCTGTGATGTCTCAGTTACAATCCTGGCTGCTGTGCTCCAACAGGCAGAGAAGTCAGTGTGGTTTGTCTTTCCTCTGACAGGTTCATCAACATATTACAACTGAAACACTGCACTCCCGCTTTATTTTCAGTCCATTTACTAAAGGAATGCATCATTCTGGTGTGATACATTTCTTGCCACTGGCTAATTTCTAAGGCTGTTCAGAGCAGTAAGCTGGATTTTAAGAAGGGCCAGATGAGAGAAATTGTAAAAATATCTTTCTAAAAATAAAATTGAAAAAATATCTTTCTTTTTGCTTGTGACAAAACTAGGCAGAAAAGCTATTTGAAAAGTGTCAAAATATTGCGGGTTGGTTGGCTTGATGAAAACTGTTATTTTCATATAAATGGCATTTTTGAAAAGCATCAATTAAATCTCCTTTAGCGAATTGGCAGATTTGTGACATCACCTTTTAGTATACTTATAGAAGGAAGAGATTTGAATTTGCTTCCTTTCCTAACTGCCCAAAATAAATTGTATCTATTTGCAGTATAGAAAAAAATAAAAAATTAGAAAGGTTAAAAATAAAATTAAAAAGGTCAAAATCACAATTCAAAAGCTTTTAAAATGTGATTTTGCAGGATTTCTTTTTTCTAAATACCCTCTTCAGACGAGGGAGAAAATATTTTAAAAGTGGATCTTATGCAACTTAACTCGATTGGGCAGAGTTGCACTCCCCTCCTTGTTTATCAAGAGGCACAATTCAGTCCAAAGTGGGGGTGAGGACAAGGGGCTCTCCCTTCCCCAGCCGGCTGCAGGCTGTGCTCCCGAAGGCGTCACCTCCGTGGCTGCTCCAGGCTCTGGGCTCTGTGCCATCAGCACAATCGAGCTGAAAATTATTACATTCCAGTGAAATTGTAGTTTGTTCATATTTTACAAAAACATCTCTTTATTGATACAAGGAGTCAGGGTAGTAGCATACAAATTCCTGCTACATCTGGCCAGACTTTGATTTTACCATATGGATCCCAACCCTCCTGTATGGAATGAGACTTTCAAAGGGTCCTGGAGGACCCCGGCACTCAAACAGTGTTGATGCTCAGTGACGTCTGCGAACCAGGTCACGACAAGTGATCAAATTAGGGTGTCCTAAGAACTTTTTACCCTTCATTTGAAAGCTGCCACCTGCTCATCTGGGAGACTGCTCTTCAGGCTCTCCTACTCCATTGCCATATGAAATAAAACAGATTCACAAGTGCTTTCATTATGCTTTGAAATCTCATCCACAGTGCAAACTACCACAGTCCCTGTGAAATTGGTGGAACTTCTCAGAGTTGCAATAACCTGGCATACTGTCAGTGTGGAAAACAGGAAGGTGAACTCTCATTACCAAGGATTTTACACGAAACCTCTGCAAGGGTTTCAGCTTTTGCTTTGTGAGCCAGCACGTTCACTTACATAAAGATTGAAGACCACGACAGAAGCCTTGCTCTGCAGATGAGAAGTCTTTGCAGCAAGGTACAGATGCAATTGATTGCCTAGTGAAATGGTGATGTTCAAAAATAAGCAAAAGCAGTGCCAAATTTGTTAATTTGGTGGGCAGCGTTACAACAAGAGGAACGAGGCTGCTTATGAAAATGCTGCAGCTTTTTAAGTTTTTAAATATTAAACCCATCATTCAGGCACTTGCAGCTGTTCCACCAAGTGTTCCAGCCTTAGAGAGCAGCAGCTTCTGGAGCACACTGGGGATGGCCACGGCCACAGCACCTGTACCTGGGCAGGCCAGCACCTCCTGCAGGGCGATGACAGCCCGAGAGGCTGATGTCTTCATGGGAGATCAAAGGAATTCTTGAGGGGTCAGGAGAGGATGACATGAGGGTCGGACAGCCGTACTCCTTGAGAGCCTTTCAGGCAGGTGATCCACTTACACTGTCATTTTTGGTCTATGTCAAGCAAGCATTTTTTTCTTTATAAAGTGGCTCTGGCTCAAAAAATGCTTTCACGTTACACCAGCAGCTTCTAGCTGAGTTCTGGGTGCCTGGGTTATTATGTAAAAGGGATCGGCAAGAACTATGAAAGGAGACAACGTGCTTCCATTGACAGGCAATGGTTTCAGAAGCTTTGCAAGGGGGTGTATTTGTTTCCATGTGATTATTCCTCTATAAAGCAAGATTTCATTAGTTGATTCAAAGGACTTGAGTGCTAGATGACTTCTCTGAAATTACTCATTTCAGTAGAAACTGCAAGGATTTTCTCAGACTCCGTATGCATTTTATACTGAAGATTTAATTTCAGTGACCAATGCCCAAGGCCTTTTTTTCTTACCCCTCTGTACAAAGTCTGTCTTGGTTGAGTACAACTTCCCCACCAAAAAATGTTGGCAATCCGCTACCTTCTAATTTAAGTAAACCTCAGCCAAGTCAAGATGATGGAAACCTGTCATACAACATGAGAGTTTACTGAATGCAAAATCTGGGCCTGTCCACCCTCTGCTACTTCACTTCCAGTGAAGGGAGTTTGCTAGTTGCTCTTAAATTAACCTTTTAGATATACCTGCAATCATGCTTGAATCTAGGGGTTTTAGTAAGTTGTTGAAAAGCCAAACAAAAACACAATTAACTTTAAAACACTAAGGCAGCATGAACAACTAAGACAATGTTTAGAGAGAACACAGTCATTATTTAAGCACTGTTTATACTTATATTTCATGAAGAATTTAGCCTTCAACGTTAGAAAAATTATGGGGTGGCAGGTGGGAGTCAGGAGTGGGCATTAAAACCCTTCTCAGAGTTTTCATGGTTTCAGCTTCCTGAGAACTTGCCATTGCTATTCAGAGATGTGCGAACCTTCCATAAGGAAACTCTAAACCAGGAAAAGCTCATTTAGTTCAATTTAGATGCAATTTTAATTGAACCTGGGCTGATTTATGCTTTCAAGTAAAAGTCATAAAGAACTCATCGGTTGCAACACAATTTCTTTCTGAAAATTACCATCTCCATCTTTCATCTCTCTTCCTGCTCTGTCAGCTGGTTTGTGTGGTCTTTTGAGACCTTAAAAGAGAACCAAAGTCATGGGGAAATAAAAGCAGCAGTTACTTTAGCTGAGGTTGCCAGCCTTGCTCTGAGACTGCCATGAATTTTAAAAAAAGCAAGGTAGCCCACTGAGCATCAGGAAGAGAGAGCTTAGAGTTATGTATCTGAACACTTTGAACTTAAAAGAGGTTTTATGCAGGAGAGGAAGAGAGCTGCAGTTCTGCCATTTACTTAATTTCAAAATAAATCTACTATTCAGAGTAAAAATGTAACTTTCCTTATACTGCTAAAAGCAAAGTGACATCTGAAAAATACTACTAGCCAAAGGCCAGAATCCTCAAATATTTTGCAAGAACTAATACCATTATGGCTACTTATGGGAGTATTCCTGTCACAAGGGTGACAAGTTTAACTTACCCAGATGCATTTCAGGGCAACTCTCTGCTAACAGTCACAAAAGACAAAAGCTAAAGCACAGAACCTGGTCTCTCACATCTCCAGCTTTCATTGATTGTAAATGGGTGCACGTGTCACTGGAGACAGAATTTGCCCCTAGCTGAGGATAACTATAACCCATACACCAGGGTGCTTAAATCATTTAGGTCTTGAGTTTAAGCAGCCTCTTCTATCCACACAGGTCCATGTTGCTTTATCAGCTCGTTGCTGCTCATTTCAGGACTGTAACCTCAAAGAACACGGGTTCTCCTTTGTACCCATTCCAATGTCTAATTTTTACATTGCCTTCTTTTTACCCTCCACCTATACATTCCACCTGGCAAGTCCTCTGACACAAACACCCAGCTAGAGCTGATCCAGTATGCTTTCATGGGGAAACTAAATATCACTGCACACACCCCCCGCCCCCTCAAAAACCCTCCAAAAATCTGAGAAACGTAGGGTGTGCATAAGCAAAGACAACTGATCCAAGTCAGTCCTTCTGATGCTAATCTTACTGCAAATAATATGCAGGGTACATGAGAAAATGTCAAATCCACGCTACCTCACAATTGCTGGCTTTCACTCCAGCTTGAAACTAATCCAAAGAAAAAATACAAAGGAAAGGCTGAAAGTTCGATCATTATTTTGAAAGTTTAAAAGAAATAAAAATGTAGCTCCCTTGAAACTACGTTACTACATACATTACAAATGTAATCTCACAAACTCCCAAAATAATATCAGTGTCTATGGCCATCAAAGTTTATGGGTGCAAAAAGAATGCAATTAAAGCAGGTTATAGTTAAATAAAATAATTCCTTCTAATTAAAATGTAAATAAACAGCTTATACAACATGGAATATTCTGTACAATTATTCTTCAAAACCAGAATTTTGTGATTAATATAATAAACCTAAACTTTCACTGAAAAAGAAACATTTCTGAAATCCATCAGACTTGTATCCAAACATCTTGTCACAGCAAAGTATTAGTGTTTTTAACACAGTCTTATTCCACTGAAGTTAAAGTCAGGTGAGTGTCTCCGTTCAAAAAAATCAGCACATAAAACACTTCCAGTTTTAGCATCAAATATGTGTTTACTGCAAACACAGAAACGTAAGGGAAATGAAATGGTAAAAAGGCTGCAACAGTTTTAAGGACATATTTTTAGAAGTTTTACATTGGAGACCTACTAACCACAAAGTCTAGTTTTCATACACAGAGCACATCAGCATTTCATCTCCTCTGCCAACTGGATGTCGCCGCATGCTTCCAATCCCTAGAAAGTTTTATAAAGGCAAAATGAACTTTAAATGACTGCTCTCCTCTGCTTTCTGTTCCTTGTCGGGTGCCATCCTGCCAAGCTCCCCGGGCCCAGCAGCAGCCACGGGCCGTGGGGAGCGCGGTGCCGCGTGCTCCCAGCGCAGCATCCGCCCGCGGGAGCTCTCAGCGCCCGGTGCCGCACGCAGGGCAGCGAGCACGGCTCGCTAACACGCACAGGATGAGGCCCCTAATCACTAACAGCTCCTCTGGAAACTCTAGCAGAGATAAAAACTACAAAGACACTGTTGGTTCCAGTCCCCTTATTGAATTTTCATTGCTGCTTTTATTGTAACTATGAATTCAGTCCATAATGTCACGTGTTCTTTGTTCTCCAGCCTGACATACATTTTAATACCCAGCGCAATATCTATGCAAAGACTAAGCGTGTTCATGTGTAGGAGGGTTAACACTTCACTACAAACATGGTTATAGTTATAGATTAAAAGCAACACTTTCAATGATTCTACAGCTTAATATTTCCAACTCCCATCTCCTTCTGAAGGT
>VZTD01004782.1:797132-850684 GCA_013397725.1 Rhagologus leucostigma
CCCCCCCCAAAAATCTCTGCACAAGAAATGCTGAGCATACAAATTATGTCACTGACATCTGGAAAGAGACATGACTACCCAAGTAAAAAATAAACCCAACGGAGGTCATGGCTTTAACAGACTGTCGCTCTATATTTAAACTGATTGATTCATACAAAGACATAATTATAGAGAACATTGGAATCAGCAGCTCCCACCACTCCGGATTGCAGGAACAATTGTGTTTACAGGAATTATATTTTAAAGGCTACGTCTGGCATAAGCTAATTGATACACTCAATATTATGATACACAATAATTTAAACTTAAATTGTGAATAAAGTCTACTTATTTTCCTACCTACATAATAACAACTTTCTTTCAACTATACATGATCATGTATGATTTTTCAGGATATTCTTTGCATAAAATCTATTGGTTATGCAAATAAAAGGCTTTGGAGAATAATGTACAGTAACTAATTTGTATAATCAGTTTCCCTCAATTCAGCGTGATAATGATATGTAAAGCACATCACTACAGACTGTCTGTGAAATGAATTCTGTCTTAATATGCTAGTCAACTAGCCACTCGACCTTTGCACAGGCTCACTGTAAGAGGAGCAGAAAAACCCACACACATTCTTTCAATTTCTAAAGGGAAATTCGACTCTAGCCATAGAACAAAGAAAGAAGAAATAGAAGTAAAAGAAAATCAAAGAAAAAGTGATTTGGATTCAAGGGGATCAGATGTTTCATTTATTGCAGGTTGGAGACCTTCAATCAGTCAAATGAAAGACACATTTGTATTAAAATACCTACAAGGCAGAGAGAAAGCCTTGATCAGGTGTATTAGATTTAAGTTACAGCTCTCTTGCTGAGAGATGTGAACCTACCTTCCAGTCTATCTGTTCTCAATATTGAAGGTTTTCTGTGTTACAAACATTAGATGAAAGGTAGCTTGCTTGCCTTCCCACGTATCTGCTGGATATTAACTGTACATTTGAAGCGTGCACTACAAGGAGACGTGAACTCGGTGTGCTCTGCAAACAGTCACTCCTAGGAAGGGACGCTGAACCCGTGTCAGGGATGTGACATCAAGGGCAGGGGGGAGGCTCGGCCGCAGAGCAGCCACAGCTCCATCGGCTACCAAAAGCCAGTGCTTCCAAAAGTACAGCTCCTCTTTGCTTTAGTAGAAAACACATAATTTGTCCTGCGACAGGGCTGTGAGCCCTGTTATACAGGTAGACAAAGCAACACCATGGCAAGAGACCCTGCCCTGGTTCCTGCTGTGTGAGGACAGCAGCATTTTGTTTGACTTCTCATTACGTATCGTGCAGGCGGTAACAAAAGCCAAGCCCCCTGACCTTATTCCTCACTTTTCACACCATCCCTTCCTCACAAAAACTCCTTCAATCCCCTGTTCTTGCCCAGACACACAGAAGAGCATCCAGCCTGATGGCAGAGATCAGGTCTTCTTCAGCTGCAGTCCTAGCATAAAAGATTTGTTTAGATTGCCTGGAGGAGGATCCCAAAGTGTTTTACTGTTGCTTGTAAAATACTGAACCAACATTATCCAAAAATATTTTATCTTATTAATGGGTGCTGTTCAGAAAAGTTTTTGGTTTTGATTAAACTTTATCAAAGATCAGTCCAGAGGAAATGTTCTGTAGAGAGACAGAGGCTTCATTACTGTCGGTTACATCACTCATCTCAATTTGTGAAACCCACATCCAACCATTGCTCTGAGTTACCCAGAGCCTGGATCTCTCCTAGAAGTGTCAATAGTTCCAGTCACTGAGGCACTGCCTCTTCCAGCAGGGAAGCATTGTCCCTCCTTTACTTTGTCCCAATATAAGGAACTTAAAAAGGCCACATACAATAGAAAAATTGTCCTTCTGCCTTCTGTGAGTTGGCACAGACACCAACTGCCAGCACGCTAGCAACTACGGCCAATGTGGACTTGCACATAAGCTTTAGACCCAAGTATTGGTCATCTCAACCCAAAGACAATTTCTTTCTGCCATTGTGAAGAAAATTCCAGTAATTTAATAATGAAATTAATCCCATAAGTCCCTAAACTTGGTCCTTTGGCAAGACGAACACATTACACAAATAAATGTGTAGGTTTTAGAGAGATTGTTCACCAGCCAGCTTCCCCACCTTGCTGCTCAGGCTTCACCCCAATGTACAACTCTTGCATTCCACAAAGTAAAACACCAAAAACACAGTCTTAACTCAGACCCCAGTTTTAAATATTATCTTCTGATATCCAATTGGCTTTTTAAACAAGCCACTATAACTCTGATTTCTGCTTTTATGTATGCATAGCTGCAGATATTGTGTAGTAATATGAAAATTTTAAGGCTGTCCTGTTTATTAAACAACATCACAGAATAGTCTGAGTTGGAGAAGACTCAGAAGGATCATCAAGTCCAACCCTTAACTGAATGACCCACATGGGGATCAAACCCATGACCTTGGCATTATTAACACCATGCTTTAACCAACGGAGCTCTCTGTCATTGTTAAGTTTAGCTGATCTTTTCATTATATAGCCATAAATTCCCCATCAGTCCAGAAGAGGGGTTATTTTTCTTTTGTTTCCTTATCTTTCATACTTACTTTTGAAATAAAAGTAAATACTTCCCTGATAAAATTTGAATAATGCCACATATCAGTGCTATATAGTCATTGTTTCAGAGCTGGTCAAAGGGTGAAAAGGCATAAATAGAGGACTTAAGTAAAATTTCTTTTCCTTTTATTACATATATATGTTTTTTGTTTGTTTGTTCTATTAAACAGAGGACCTATAATAGTACAACTTCCAGGCTGAATGGGGGAAATCTACACAAATACTTGTATCCTCCTTACAAATCATGGTAACACATCATCCCAGCTTCACAAGTGGGTTATATAGCAGCAGCAAGTACGCAGTAGTGCAGCTGATAGACTAAGATAAATTCTGCACCTCAGATATGATATTTCACGTACAGTTAAAGTCTGCTCAGAAGGAAAGGAGTTATAACACAAAGCTCCATCTTTAACAAAGTGAACAAAAGGACACAATATTGTGCAATGAATTCCACAGGGGCTTCATTCTTTTTAAAGTGAAATCTCTTTCAGTGCATGAACATGTAATGGTTTAGCTTGATATGTCTTTTTTCCATATAGAAAAGATCAAAACACAAATTTATTTCTCCATCTAAAGAAGTTTGTATTTGAGGTTAGGGGAAGTGGCAACAGAAGAAGAATGTACAAATTCTCCACAGAGTGCACAGGGGCAGAGCAACCCTCTGTGACGTTCTGTTGTGCTTGAACCAAAACACAAGATGGTGGTGAGGGCACTGCCTCACCTTCGGGAGAGCAGTGCACTGGAAGGAGGATTTATCAGCACCTTTCCTGCTGTGCACGTTCACATCACCTCCAAAGAGCTGAAGAGCTCTAATCCATAACTGAGTAACAAAAGGAGAGAGGGCAGACCATTGCTATTGCTCCCCCAAAATATAATACAGAAAGCAGAGATATGCCATCTAGAGAGGGAGAAAACAGACCTGTGCAGAAAAGCCATCACACCCTCCCCAAGCCATAGTGCAGGCAGCTCCTGGCATGACGTGATAAAACTCTGGTTCAGAAAGAAATGGCAAAAAAAAAAAACTTTGTTATGAAGTTACATGAATTTCTCTAGAAGCCCATTGACCTCAGTGGTGCATGTCTGAGCCCTGATATTGTTATTACTACACAAGCACCATTCTTAGAAATCTTTTATGGCAGCATGCACTGTCATTATTTGCAGCTCTTGCCATTTGCCTTCTGAACAATTCTTATCCAAGCAACAACAAAAGCAGCAAGACTGCAGCTTCATCAAACATCCAAAAGTAGTCTTACTATCTCTTGAGCAGGCATTAATTTTCACAAAATTTTCTGAACATCCTGGTTAGCACGTTTAAAAAATATCTGAATGTCTTACAAAGCCGTTGTCCAGAAAACATGAGACGATCTGCCTGTCAAACACCCAGTGAGGGTTTGCTGGAGGCCCAGAAAAACCACGCCCTCAGAAACTCCAAACTCCAAACAGTCATCCTGTCTTCTTACACAGTGGATGGATCCATGTCTCAAATCTTAACCTTCAACTACATCTCAGGAAACCATACAGAATTATACTGATGTAGGACCCACTTGTGGGGAATGTCATGTGATATTTAAAGTACTTCCGAGTCATCACAATAAGCGAACCTGCCTTCTGTGGGGGAATCACCTAAAGATTGGTAAGTGATTAGTTAATTCAGCAAGTGAAAGGTTTCCTGTGGTAGTGTCTACGAAGAGCAAAACACTGTCAGAAAATACTGAAATTTTTCAGGAGGGCTCGTGAAAGACTTGCTTCTGAATTAACTGCAAGCAGCTCCTAAATAGAAGCTTAGGCAACCCTACCTATTGAAGGCTGCAGGAACTCTGAACTTCCCCTAAAGGCAGGAGGGCAGAAAAGCACGTAGGAAGTGTTTTCTAATGACTTGTGCTTGAGCGAGGCCATTCAAAACCAAGCTAAGAGATCACAGTTTTACATGGCTCCCAAGGTTTTTAGCAGGGACTACGAAACCCCGACTCAAGCTCCATTTAAAATGAGAAACAAAAAAATCAAATAAGAAAAGGTTTGCCTAAAAGGGAACCTCAGGGTTTTACTCTACATTTGGACTTCTTTCAATTCACATTCAGTGCAGTGAAAACAAGACTGTTCTCTGAGTTTTCAGCGGCATAACCTACATTTTGTATCAGTTCATTTCACACATGAGAACATCCTGCAGTGAAGAGACAGAGGTGTATGGGCACTGGCAGTCATGGAGGGGACAGCATTGCTGTGCTGGCACTGCAGGGAAGGGACAGCCTTGTGCCCAGGCCGAGGTTCAGTGTTCACTGCCATCGCCTCCTCCCTCCCTGGACAAGAAAAGTGTCTCCTGGCCTCAGAAGCAGCAGAATGTTTGAGAGGGGAGATTGTGCATTTGGCAAAGTTGCTGGATTCTTGTCTCAAGGGAGAAATCTACTTTTACCCCACATAGACACCAATTGCTAGAAGGATGCTCTCATAAACAAAATGCTGGAGGCCATGGAATCTTCAGCCTACCCTTTCTGCCCAGCTTCCAAATGTAATGCATGAAACAGAAGGGATGTATGCTGGAAAACGTCCTCGAGTGCAAAGGAGATGTGGGAGAACATATCATGGACAGCAACACGAACCAGCAGTTCTCGCTAATCTGCCCACACTGTTTCAGGTATGCAGCTAAACTTTAAGGATGGAATAATCATTTTCTAATCACAACTTGCCAAAACAGGGAGAATGACAGCTCGAACAAACAGAATCTACCATCTAATCTAAGATGAATACAATTTCTTTTTTTTATTGAATATTAGAGTCTTTTAGGAGACTGTAACCTGACATATGCCTCCAATTTTTGGTAAATAATCACAGTCATTTTTGCTTTGATGTAGAATATGTGAAAAGTAAGAAATATTTTCCAATTTCAGTTTCTTAAAGTGGAAGCCAGACTTTCATCCATGGCAAATTGTTGTATCAGATCATCTCAGAAATATCTGGAACTTTTTATAATCTACAGTCTTTAGCAAGATAATGTTATTGTCTCACTTGTGGCCATTTCAAAAACAGAATAAACTGAAAATTAAATAACAGTATCAGAACCTATGACATAAGGGGTTTGAGGCCAAAGCAAATTAATTTATATCTTAAAAATAAATAAAGGCCTTACTATTGCAGAAGAATGCTGCCACCACACTGCAGAGCTGAGCTATCAGATGCTGTCCCATCACTGCCACTTCCTCATACAATGTCACATCTCCTGTACGTAACAGATACATTGCATAATGTTACAGATGGCACAGGTCATAACAGCCAGGATTACATTTATTAAAATCAGATGAAATGCTTATCACTGGATTCAATGCATTCCATGCAAGGTGACCTGAGTTTCTTTTTTCTGACCACTACCATAAGATTTTCCTGCTGTAGAAAATAGCTACAGTTAATTGTTAGTGGGCATTGATACCAATTATTACAGACACCCGTTGTAAATTGACTTTCATAAATGTGTGAGTTTACAAACAAACTGGATCCTCAGTGTCACTATTTCATTTGATTTCACCGCAATTATTCCAGCAACTATTTTTGTTCACATAAGGGCTGGTATCTTCACAAATCATTATTCACATGAATATTCACAAATCATTATTCACAGAAACTGCTGAATATGAGTGTCAGCAGTGCTCTTTGCTTTCGCATGATCTCCAGTTAAAATGGTTGTGGACTAGACAAGGGACTGAAAAAAACCAAACCCATAGCAACACCCACTTCTTCCATTAGCCTGGACCTTCACTCTCAGATAGAAAAAGCACCTGAGCACCCCCACAGCCCCCATGAGGTGCAGCACGTACCAGTGACTTCCCACCAGTCACCTCCAGCTGCTCCTGAGGCCTGGGAAGGGGCTTTGTTTCAGGGGGGCCACAGGCTCCAGCCCAGCCTCCCCACTGCCCAGCCTGAATATTTTATATTTATTTCTCTCTCCTCTCCTTTACGGTGGCAGCGGTAAATCTACCTTTCTCAAAATTCAATAAAAAATTAATTGAAAAGAAAAAAAAAGAGAGAAAAGTCATTTCAACCCCAACAATAAAAGGCCAATTGACTTCTCAATTTTCTAGTGGGCAGGAGAAGAAATCAGGCATACGCAGGGAGAAACTCAATTCTCCAAAGCTCTCCCCTTGAGGAGTTCCAGCCCTGCCGTCTCAAGGGTGCTGTGTCCCCTACCACTCGCTCAATTCCAGCTGGGTATTATTTTCTCAGCTCCGAGGGAAGCAAGAATTCATTCTGCATTATTGATGACTCCGGCTGAGCCGCTGCGAGGGCCCTGGTTCAGCGCTTCCCGCCGGCTGTCACTCACCCGCGCCCAGTGCTCCCGTTCTGCCGGGCAGGCGGCTCCTTTCCCTTCTCCCCAAACATCTCCCTTTCACACACAGCCAAAGAAAAACAGCTGAAACAAAACCTGGGGGCCATGGCACAACAACCTCACCCCCATTAAAGCATCAGCCACGCGAAGTCGTGCCTTAAAGGCAGCAGAAGGACAGGAACGGCTGCGAGGGAAGCACCCTAGGAAAGGGGTTCAGCACTGTGGGGCAGTCGATCCCATATTTCAACTCATCCCTCTGGCCAGGAAGTTAAACTTAACACTGACCCCCAGACCACGACACTGAGGCAGACTGAGCTTTCTGAAATCTTCTGAAAGAACAGATCTCATCCCAGAAACAGCAAACCCGGACTGAGCACCTGTCAGGGCAGGGGTAGGACAAGCACTCCTCACAGGGATGGATTCCTCCTTTCCTCTTTCTGCTCCTTGCCTCTTGCCCTTCTTTTTCCTTGGTTTTGTGGGTTTTACCTTCCCTTCTTCTACACCCTAAACAATATTTCATTTTCTTTTAGAAATCTCAGCGCTGAACACCAACAGTTATGGAGGCTACACAGCAGTAATGAAACCTCCGTGTTTCAGGTAGGAATGCTGGAGGTATGTTCAATTAACGAAAAAGCACCACAGATCTGGTAATTGCCATCTAGAATTGGCACCCATAGCCAGTGAAATGCAAAATGCATGTGCAGTTTTGTAGAAATCAGTCCATCAATGTAGAGCTGAGTTGCAAGTTGTAGAGTATTTCAAGACCAGTCCCTAAAAGCCTTATGGGCTCTTAATCCACTAATTTCTCCACACCAGCATGCTGGATCAGTAGTTTGATCCTGGGATCTAACTGTTTACAAAGAACTATGCCACTTTCCTTGGTTGTAAGAAAAGCAGGATTCATAGTCACAGGTTCACAACTAAAAAGCAACTGTAATAATATACTTGGTTTATTCTAAATTAATTGAGAGAAACATCAAGTTGATTTTTGTAATACAGGTCTATAATGACAAGTGGTTTCTTCCATGTGCTTTAATGCAGTTCTAGGAAATTTTGGGAGGAAAACCTTTTTAAATACTATAGACATTTAGTATTCAGGGAAAGTGTTAGATCTGAAGTTTCAAAGTACCAAAGGAAGGAAGTAAAAAATTTGTATTCAGGTTCATACTTTTTTCCTTCCTAGAGCTAGAGGGCTTAAATCAGCAGCTCCCCTCTGCTTGTAATAGTGCAATAAAAAAACCTTTTAAGAGTTCTATAATTATGTCTTTATTTCTATGTGTATATGTATCAGCTGAAATCGTCTCTGTATTATTTACAATCATGAATGCAGAATGGGAACAACAGTAGAAGCTCCCCTACTTGCCCAATTTGTGGATGTTTTACATAATTGATTTCTAAATGTTGGGCAATGTCTATTCACTAAGATTTGTATAGTCTGGCTTCCCCACCCCCAACACCCTCCTCGCATCACCTGTGCAATACCTGAACAGCTTGTGACCTTTGAACACCTCTGTCCAAACTTCTTACATTATCAGTTTTAACTGTGCCCCTCGAACTTGCCCAAAACAGGGAGAGGCAGGAGTTATTTGAACTGTTCACTGAAAGACAGCAATTTAAAGAACCTTTACAATGAAATTCTATCTTGCTCCAACAGTTTCAGTGATTGTGAAAAAAACACCTAAAAAAAAAGTTCAGCAATTTCACACAGTGGAAAACAGCCCAGGGCACAAGAAAACTAAAACCAAACAGTTTGCCGTCAGTGCTGTAGACTGTGTTCAGTAAAAACAAAAGATCAAACAAGTTCTGTAATCATTATATAAAGCACATTTGCTATGGCATGTGAAGAAAACATACTTCCTTCCTAATACTAATTAACATTAGAGAGTTGTGGGCTGAAATGCAGGATAAAAATAGCTGTTTAAACTAATCACTCAGCAAGATGTAAATGTTACATACAAAGTATACCTAACGGGTTGGAATATTTATCCCAGAAGTAAAGAAAGCTTTCACTACTCATGAATTATAAAAGTTTCTCTTCCTGCCTCACTGCAACAATGTATGGACTCCTTGCAAGTATGAAATGGCTCTTCATAGGAAGTCTACAGTTTTCCTTATTTGTAAGTATTTAAAAAAAATTGGAGTTGTGGGGAGCAAAGGAAAGTGTGAGCAGAAAACATAACACCAAACTGTTTTATAAACAGCACACAGATATTCCAACTGCCTTAGCCACACTGTGAGCATCAGCCAATCTCCAGGCTGGACTTCACCCGGGCAGCACTTCCACATCTCCTCAAAGAGCTTTCCCAACGCCCACACACCAGGCAGCTCTGCATAACAGAGGGTGACATTCTTGTATCTACCTTTGTTTCTCTGAAATTATTTCTCCTTTCAGATGTGCTCCATCCTTCCACAAATAAATTCTGGCAAATGTTATCCTTCTTGTCACCTCTAGCTATTCCTTTACCCTTCCCCATCCTGTGGCTGCTCCACTGCCCACCAGCACCTTGTTCAGTGGCTCCTCACAGGTGGGAAGAGAACGTGTTCAATGACTGGCACGACGCCAAGCAGACCACCAAAGTATCCAAAATATTCCTGAGCATAAACTACATTGTAAAGTTCAGGAAGTCAAATGTTATTGAAATAATATTTCAATAGTTTCCTAGCAACAACGTTTCAGGTGTTTTCTAGTAATTTCCCTCAGCAAGAATTCCAGGTAGGGTAACAACTAGAGAAAAGGTGTTGAAATGTGCAGTGCTTAAGAGTTGCACAGCTGAAAAGTCAACACATTTCTGTCTGTTCAGAGAGGTACAGTATTTCCACCCTCCAGGATTTCTAAGAAGCTGCTAAGCTCTGTGTCTAATACAGATAGCAACGAAATATGTTCTTGAGTCACAACAGTGTTCTGCAGGACTCAGCTGAAATATATCAGCAAAGCACATGAAAACATTTCTGGGATCCCTGCCCCCCTCATCCCACATTTGGCTGCTTTGGGCTGGATTTGGGAGTGCTTATTAACGCAGCATAAACTTATCACAAGAAGATTCACTTGACGTTGGTTACAGCAGGGCTATATGAAGACAAGGCTGTCCACTGGGTGCTAGGCTAATGAAAAAGAAAATGGTGGGGTTTTATCTTCATCAGCCAGGGAAATAAAACTCCCCTCTGAGCAACTTCTGTATTCCCAGCCAGATCCCAAACTCAACCTACCTGGAACTCCAGTCTCCTGCTGCAAGCATCACAGCATTACCATTTCAGTCTGTCAAGACTAAATAAATGAAAGCAGTCTGTAGGAGACAAAGACTACAGCCCATGACAGCATGTTCTCTATGTCCTTTTCCAGGACTTTGTCAGCAGACGCTATAGACCAAGGAAGCAGATGAGCAGGAGCTCTGATGGAAAATCTCCAGGAGCAGAGGCTTAACCTGATAGAAAGGGAAGACTGTTCAACAGCACTGTTTAAGATTAGTCTAAACTGACAAGGTAATTCAAATAATCTGGCCATGTAAACTGAGGCACAAGACTCCTAGGCCAGCCAAACCACCCCCCCTTCCCCCAAAGCAAAACCAAAATCACTGAAATTTAAATAGCAATTAGGCATAATGTGTCCAAATGCTTTCCTAAGACAAATTCATTCCACTGAAAATGGAACTGTTCAGGGCAACACAAACATCACCTCTGCTCCGTCTTAAAACATGATTCATACCACTAAGTGCTTTGTTTCCCTCTTGCAGCATGTAATGTTTGGACTTCTTAAAAGGGTCATATTGAATTAACGGGTTCACCTTGAAACCACACAGTGGAACAAAAAGCAGTGTGCCAAACGGCGCTCCAGAGGGGACCAGCTTGCAAGAATGCAATTTTCCCCTGCTCAGTAAGAGGAACAAGTGTTGTGACAACCCTTAAATGCTCAGGTCCAAACCACAGATCTTCTCCCATGTTCCTTTCAGCTTGCAGCAGAGCGTCCAAAACGCGCAGGCTGCATTACGAGCACCAGGCAGGAGAGCCCGCAGGGAAGCACTGGGGGACCTGCATATCTAACCACACACATATTGCAAGGATCAGCTATCAGAGACTGGTTATATGGCTGTCATAGCTCATTGGATTTCTTTGTCTTTATCCACTGTAAGCATTTAAAAGACAGCCCTGTATTCCCGTGTCTAAAAGTATTTGGTAAAGCTCATATATCTTCTAAAGGGGAGGGAGCAAGAAATAAACTCAAAAGCCTGACTTAAAATAACCTGAAATAATAGTAGTTTTCTTCAGCAGAGTCGAGAACAAGTTGTGGAGAGAGTGACAGTGGTGGTAACATCTCATAAGGATTTAGTTTACACACGCGACCTATTTGGTGCATTGTCTCAGCCATGTAGTGCACAGGGAGCTGGAAGTGTAACAACAGATAAAAGATACAGCTTACACTGCTGAAAAAATGTGAGCCATTTCAGCCTCTCTTGTACAGCTATGAATAGCTCATTCACAGAGGGAAGATTTTTCCAGCAGAAGGAACACAAACCAGAAAGTTTCTCTGAGGAGAATTTTTTTCCAAATTATAATGCAGAGCATCACTTATGCAGAGTCCCTCAATAAACACTCTGCGGAAAAAAACACTTGGCTCTCTTCTAGGGACTGAAGTTAATCTAGTGAGCCTCAACACTGATTTCTGAGACCAAAATCAGGTAGGTCCTCTGCAGGTTCATACCTCACAGCAGGAAGCACACATGATTTCAGAGCATTTACTGTATTTCACAGAATAAAGAATAAATTAGAAGGAGCATTTCAGTATGGAAGCAGGCTGACTTGAAGGGGGCCTGGCCATCTATCCTGTGATGCAAGCAGATTTACAGGATGATTATTTCTGTGTTTGTGTGTGTGGACTTGTGTAAAACATGTAGGTGCTTTAATGAGCATCTTCCTTCTGCAAGGTTCATCATGGTGATGATAAATATCAAGGAGACTTCAAAAGTTCCACCATGGTCCATGATTAAAAGAACAAGTGGTAAAGCAAGATTTTCATCAACGGAGTCTGCTTCAAATGTAATCTTTCTATGTGCTCCAGCTCTACACATCCCACGTGCTCCTTGGATCGTTCAAGACAAGGCTGCAGCACCTCCCTGCAGGAGGAAGGAGGCTGCCCTGCATCGAGAGCCCTGCACTTCCCAGGGAGCTTTTCCAGAGCCGTCTGCTCAGAGCACAGCAAAGCCCCGGCAGAGCGTGAACAAATGAGTTCTCACTTGAGAATCTGTGAGGGGAGGTCTCAGCTGCTGCCTTTGCTTCAGAACAAAAAAATAAGGTGAGTGGTATTTGTTTTATCCCAGCAGCTACTCATCAGCTGTGCAAGCAGTAGCACCAACACGTAGAGCAGAGCCCTTGCCCCTAGGAGTTTGTGATAGAAGAAAAAGACATGGAACAGCAGCAGGAAAACCAGGACACAGAAGCAAATGCAGGCAAAGCTGGTCAGCCCTCCTGGCACTGCTCACAGAGCACCCCCAGCCTGACCACTCACAGTTAGAGAGCGAGAAAGAGAGCAATTTTCAATGCAGTAAGGTGGGAAGGTTTAAGGGAAGAGAAGACAGATTAGGATCTTTTCAGGGAAATCCTCCTTAGTCCAGCTAGGCCTCACTCCACAACTCCTTTTCTGTCCTTCCACCTTATTTTGCCCTTAATCTCACTGCATTTTTCCTCCCAGCTCAAAGAGCAAACTCACAAGGGAGCCAGATGTGCTGAACGTATGGGTATAAAGAGGCAATCTGCATAACAACAAGAACCATGTGAAATAATCTCATTTTTCCCATCTTGCTTCTATTTTTTTCCCAGTGGAAAGAAATAAAATAAAGACATAGTTCATGGTTTGCTCTTTTCAAAGCAGTTGCATTTTCTTTCATTCCTTCCTCCACCTTTCAGGCTTTGGATATAATATATGGCTGTACAAATACTTCCCATCCACATACATATATGCATTACTGTTTTGCAGCTGTATTGCAAAGATCCTTTCTCTCCAAATGATATCATCTGAAGTGAAAGACAAGTGTTCCCTATGGTCAAGCAAACAATCTATTGTTCAAATTGCAATTATACTGTATAAATGGAGTCCCATTAGTTTCCCTGTGAGCACAGTGTAAGCCCAAAGCACTCAGTAAGCAGCAATTTTGAGGAGACAGAATATGAAGGGAGAAAAAAGAAAATTATTGGTCTGTTAACTGTAAAAAAGGATGATTCTCTTTTGATCTATGTTGTTAGAAGCCCATAGGGGATGCTGAATACAGAGATAAGGCTCTTGGTCAGGGTATTTGGATACACAAATTTGAATAGTATCTTAACCTAGACCACACATTCCTCTAAAGAACTGATATTTTCTCTCCTTATATAGTAAATGTGTTTCACCAGCTTCCTACACTCAAAGATCCAAAACTGGAAGCAAGGGGAATCTCCATAGTGAAGAGTTTCACAACAAGGGATGCCATCTTCTCAGTTGTATTGACAGTGAAGAAAGGAAAGTGGCTCAAGAAGCAGAACAAATATTAAAGCTTAAGTTCAGGTGTCTGAGTAGTCTCTGGAAAAATCTTCTCTTTTCACCTATTAAGGAGACTGGATTTTGCAAGTACCTTGAACCATCACCGTGGACTGCTAAGCACTGAGCACCTAATAAAAATCTGGCCTCAGCTGTGGGTACTGAAGACCTACAAATACAGCCAAAGAAAATCTGGTCTGCTGGATCTTACCCAAAGCCAGTTGAATCAAGTCTTGGACCAGCTTTAAGAATTTTTGCTAAAAGACGTAAGAAACTGGATCTTCCCCTTGTGCTGTGCACCATGCAAACGTACCCTGAGAGAGCGCCAGCAGCACTCCCAGCCAGAGGAGGGATGGAGAGGGAGCTGTGGTCACAGCACGCTGGTTGCAGGGCCATGATCAGGAGGCAGTATTTGCTTAAAAAGTGATTAAACATTAGAATTCAGTGCCTCTGATAATTTTGCTGTTACCAATGTGCTGCTTCTATGTCCAGCCTACTTTATTCTGTTCATTGTTCAGAACAGACCACCACTGAAGTTGTCATTTTAAAATATTCTCCACTGTGATTAAACAGCTGCTGCAGTCAAGTAGTTCTATCTTCTATCAAAGTTTGTAAATCACAGTATTTTAAAAAGATGCAAGAAGAAAATAATCTGGTATATAACAGTTATTTGATTTTTTACATATGTGTAGAAAAAATAAGCACATTAGATCTCTAGCCTTTAATTAAAAAATAGTTGGGGGGAGGGAGTAATTTCTTAATAAGTAACATCTGACCAAAAAGTATTTAGTAAATCATACCCTAAGTGTGGCCAAAACCTGTAAGATTTACTGCAAGTAAATCATTATTGCTATCCGAGTCTGAATAGCTTCCATCTGATTTCTGTATGGAAATACACTCCATGGAAGCACAGCCTTGAACTTCAAAGGACATGCAGGATGCTACTAATTTCTGTATCTGACAGTGTGATGCAATGTTTGGATTTGCATCTCTGCACTTCAAAGTGTGGCACTCTCTAGATAAGGTCTCCGTTCATTTTGACACGGTTTCACAGAGGTGAACAAGTAAGCAGCACCCGAAACAGACAGTAACTCCCCCAAAAAGCAGGGAAAAAACCCCAAACCAACACAACAAAAACCCCAATCCTGCTCGGTTTGCTTCTCTCTGAATTCAGTAATGCCCTGGAGACCAAAGATTACAGAGGAAGAGTACCAGTCATGGTTGCAGTACTTCAAGTAATCTCCGGTGTCCAAAACACAGTGTCAACATATGGTACTCAAATGCAGATTTGGAACATCTTTGAAGTAATATTGAATCTGACTAATGGGTAAAATGCAGACCTAGCTGCCTTTTTTTCTTTATTATTTCATACTGAGGTTGTCAGAATTTCAAGTAGGGCAGCTAGATGCTAGTGCATCTTTATTCTGTGAATTACACAAAATTTTATGTAAAAAATATCACCAAGATGAATTCTGATAGTTCACTTCACCTTTTGCCAGCCTGGCAAGACCAGGATCTCCCAGGATAATGACATAAAAGCTTTTTATAATGACACTTAAGAATTCACACTCTACATGTGTACAATGTCTCTCACATTGCAGTCCTTAAGAAAACTCTCAGTGCTGGGATATGTTCACAACTGCAGCACAAATCTTATTCATGCCATTAAAACACATAAACAAATCTCCTGCAACTACAGCTCCTAGAACTGTTCTCACTTCTCTTGTACAAAACATCAAAAATACAAATGTTGGTATTTTTCAATACCAACAGCTGCTGACCAGGAGCATATATACAAGTGTTATAATTATTTATTTATAATTAATTAAGCACTGATCATGTTCAGCGAAAACATTCGGGAGAAAAAGAAATCTTACAAATCTGACAGAACAGAGAGAGGTGTTGAGGGCCAAAAGTGGAAAAATTTTTAAACTGAAAATCCAGAAGGCAATTGCTGACATTTTGAAGCCTTGTGTAATGCAGGTTCAAACAGCTGCACCTAAAGTCACATTATGTAAGATACCACTGTCACCAAGGCTCCTAACTGTGGAGTGATTACCAGGTATCACATACCCTAGGTATACACTGTCCTCATAATTTAGTTTGCATAATATGCCACTACATGAAAAGGATTGTCTTTGTATTTAATCATCTTTGATTTTTTTAGGGTTTTTTAAGGAGAAAAAAAAAGAAAAAAAATATCAAAGCTAACAGGACTCAGAAGATTTGTGTAATAAACATCATATGCAGATTTTTATTTCCCAATTCAGCTGAAGATCAATGAAGTATTTTGAAGTTTGATTAAGGCAGTTAAGCCTCTCAAAATTCCTGTTTCAACATTAAAAATAAGTTGTGTGGTACTGTTGTATTAAATTTTTTTAAAAGGAATAGCAAGTTTCATTTGCTCAATTAAAAGACCAAAAATCAAATAGTGTTCAAAGAAAGAATTCAAAATTAGAATGCTACTTCTTACTGATTATGACCAGTTATCATTCACTCGGTGCAATATTTACGCATATTCCCAAATCCCTTGGTCCTTCCTGAGGCGAAAAAGGTCAGCAGGAATTTCGACTACATCCTTCAGGATTTGGCCCATATGGAATTAGAAACCCATATAATTCCAAACATTTTCTCTATTATATAGAACTCTCGCATACTTAAGCAACTTTGTATTTAGAACGAATCTCAGAGCTTAAATGCAACTCGCATCTGGATCATAGATTGTGCTGCATATTATACAATCTGCAGTTACTGGAAATGTTTGTATCCTTTACTGAGAAAGAATGATTCATTTCATAGAAATTTTCATCTGCTATTAATCTTCCAGGATATAGTTAGTGTTCTGATATTTTCAGATATTGTTTTATGGAGGGATTTAAAGTAGCTCTCCCTTGGCAGCCTGCAAGATTACTCAGTGATTATAAGCAACTCAATACTGTATGACAGCATTTCCATGCAAGGGACTTACAATCATGTTTCATTAATTCGGCTTGAATGAAGCCTCATTTCAGGCCTTGAGGAGCTTAAGATTTATGTGAAATTAATAACATAACAGATGTCTTCACAATTTGGTTCCTCTGAAAAAAACTGATTACTTTGAAAACTTCAATGCTTTAGAATGCAGACTGAGGGAGTTTTTACTCTAGGGTAAAGAGTTACTCGTTTATATCAACTGAATCTCGGAACTAAGTGGAATTTAAATGTCAGATTTATATTAAATAGTCATATTCACCATTATTACATGTAATAAACAAAAGCCTACTACTTTCATTAATAAGCAGTGTTGGACATTTAAACTAAAGCTTAGAGAGATAAAGTCAGCACCTTTGCTAAGCAGTAGGAGTAAGTGAGACACAAGGGAGGTAAAAGAAGAATATCCAGGAAGCCCTGGGTTTTTTATCTTTGTTTCTGATAATTTAATCATCTTTTCCTCATAGGAAAACAAAATGCATCTGTGCTCACACAAAACTCCCCACTTTATAAGAGTTGAAGCTGTCTCTTGTGGATGCACATGCCTAAGGCCAAATGCCTTCTTTCTTTCACAGGACACTTTAAACGCTGGCTTCTCTTCTTTTTTTTTTCATTTTTTCAAAAATTCAATTCTTTTATCTAGGCTTCAGCCACACTAGGTGCCTTGCAAGCTGAATTTTAACGCATGTATGAGCAAGGGGTTTATCTTTAAGGAAACTGTCTATGCGATTACTTCTCCAAGTCCAAAAAAAAAATAATTGAAATAAAAATTATCTCTTAGCTTTGCTTTTTGATCCGATATGCTGAAGGGCACGGGGAACAATGCATTTTTGATTCACACACTCAAGTACAGCTGATAGGATAGTCACTGTGATGGTTCGATATGCAAATATGTTACATTAAGGGTTGAAGAATTGACACAGTGCAGGATATTACAGCTAAGACACTATCAGCAAAATCATAACAATTAGCTGTTTGATTGCTGCAGACACGGTTCATGCACCAGCCTCACATTTATAATGAGGTACCCCCGATCCCTTTCTTGTCTCGCCCCACCCTCAGCACCATGTCCACATTGATACGATGCCTCGCCAAGAGGTAAGGGCTCCGAGATAAAGACGAAATATCAAAAGCATTAGTATAAATTACAATTGTACATTATTAGCTATTTAATTACATGAGATATCAGAGTGGAGCTTGCTGATTTCATGCTTATGTTAAAAGTTACCATGGCAGTATTTCTACCTTGGGAGACGGCATCAGGAATTATTGCTAGCACATGCTAAAACAGACAAAGCAATGTATTCTTGCCACATTCTCTCCCTGTCTCTCTCTAAGTTTAATACCAAGGAATTCCTTAGGCATCTGAAAAAAAAAAAAAAAGCACATGTCTGGCATGGGGCTGTGAACCAGATCTGAATTTGGAGATAAAGTCGGCATCCTAGGCCTAAGGCGGGTGGCTGCTGTGCTGACTGCGGAGGTGACTTGTTCTGCTCTCCATGAGGGACACCCGATTTCCCATGCACCAGCACCCCCCTCCTCGCCCATACCCCCCCGAGGGATGGCATTAGCTGTGCCTCCAAAAACAGCTGCTTATCAGCTCCTCTGGAGGGAGGAAGAAGCAGTGGGTGGCAGAAGGTTGTTGCAAGGAGCGGGGGATGGAGTGAGGAAGGGGGGCGGGGGGAAGGAAGAGGACCGAAAAACAGGAGACATTAATAAGGATGAAGGAAAAGGGGGGGGAACTGCACTCTACCCAAACATGAACGCAGACAAAGGCCTCATCAAGCAGCACACTTATTCACGTGCCACCGATTTCTCCTTATTTACAAACATGCAAGATAATGCCTAAATATACCCATCAGTGCACCAGAGAGAGAGAGAGAGAGGCAATCAACACAGGGAGATGGTTTTTGGTGTCTTGCCTCTTTTTAAAGGAGGGAAATCATCATTTTACAATAAACATTTACAAAAAAAAATTCCTCTGTGATGAGATGTAACAAACGCTGGAGATACACATGGAGTTTTTCCTCCAAATTCCCCAGCTGGCACCATCCCCAGTGCCTGTGTGCCACAGCCATGCAAAGCCATCTTCAAAGGTGCTGGGATCCCCTAATCGGGCAACAGGGAACCATGTCGACATGACTGGATCCGAAGGGCTTGAATTTAGTATCAGGCTTTTACTGCTTTTTGGTCTTCTCACGAGATCTCTGTGGACTGCGTGGTTAACAAGGACAGGCGCTGACAGATGTTGTCATGCACCATGGCAGAAACCTTCCTGCTCAGAGAAGATAGACTTAAAGCCAAATGAGCAATCTAATTTGAATCGATTAATGAATCACAGAGAGCTGTGATGGCAAAGGCTCTCTTTAGCCCCGTGCCAATGAAGTGTTCTAACCCGTGACATACAGGCCCTTTTCTGGCAGAAGTGTGCTGAAGCACACCAAAAACCTCAATCAGAAAGGAATCACTCAGCTCTAAGCTGCAGACAAATGGACCTGAAGGTGCAGGTCTCATTTTACCTCATCTGTTTTTCAAAGGTTCATAGAACATTAGTTTGGAATGAGAAAGTAACATAAAACTTGTCACTTATTATGTTTAACACAGGGGTGGTACGACCTCAGGTACCAACATCTTTATCAGTGACAAGGAAGAATTGAAGGGTTTGAAGCTGTTGCTGGGATCAATCTGGCCCCAAAGAGGTTTGGATGATCTTTACGTAAAAGTCTTACCCTTACAGTGTGGCTTTAACAGGTAAAAGTGCAGAACATTCTGAACAAAATCCTGAAAAGGGATGAGAAAGCCTGAATGCAACATTTTCCCTTTTTTTATCCCACTCTAATGTATTAATACAAAGTATACAAAAGCAAATCCATTCACTTTAATGCACTTTGCCTTAAAATGACTTAATTTGAAGGCAATTTTTGATACTTTCCCGTCTTTGAGCACATCCATCAGCAGTCCCAGTGACTGAGTGCTGTTCCTCTGCTCCATTCTCCTTTCCTTCATCTACAGATTTCAAGGCAGCTTTGTCTGGTGTTGCTGGTATCAAACATACAAATTCCTCATTTCTCTGAATAGTTTCACCTCTTTATCAACCTTCTCTAAACTAAAACATCATTTATCACAATAGAACAATAAAAACAAGTGTTTTAGAAAAGCTGGCTTTTAAGGAAAAATAGAACAGTAGAATTAGTGTAATTCAGAAACAAGTAAAAGTTTTCTGGAAGTGGCAAAAGCATTTAATGTGAAAAGCTGAACTAAAAGATAATCTCAGACTCCACATTCAATTACAACACTTCATTTATGCCATGAGAAATATGTTTAGACAATCACATATTTTCTTCTAATATTTTTTACCCAAAATAAAATTTCAGCATTGAAATCTTGCTACTATAAAAGAAATGGAATACCAAAGGCCTTTCCTCTCCAAACCCCTCATCGATACTAACACCTTCCCCACAAAGTTTAGTTTTTGATGAATCAGCATTTTGACCAGCTGGAATGTTCCCCTTCCACTCTACACAGCTGCTCTCGCTTGTTTGGAGATGGCTGTTGAGATATGGGGGATGGCTGCTTACACTGACATTCTCATGAGAATAAGATTTTGGACTTAGCCTACCAAGCAGAAAGAGGCTCTTATGAGAAAAAAGTCCAGAAAGAATAATAATGAAAGTGGATATCAACGTTTAACCTTTGTAACGTGTCTGTGCTTCTCACCCCAGCTCCTTCACGTGACAGCAGCAACAGGACTTTCCCCCTTCCAGCTACAGGGCTCCACTGGATGCTGTACTAAGTTACACATTTGAGCACCTTAGTTTAGTTCTGGAGAGGTATTCACACTGTCTCATGGTGTTCACAAGTGGGTTCACAACTTGGTGTTACTTAAAATCTTAAAACTCCAGAGTTAGTAAGCATTGTTAAACTGCATTTGTCAGCCCTTGAACACCAGTCCTGTTCCTGAGTCCAAAATGGGACAAATAATCTCATCTCTCTTGGCTTGCTGGAGTCCCCAGATAATACTACTATATGCCAACTCGTCTATTTAAAACGAAAAATATTCACAGGCATATTAGTGGCGCACTTAAATAGATAAGAATTCATTTAAATCAATATTATCAGGGGAACAACATCCTTTCGGCTCCAACAACTTTTATTAAAAAAAAAATTCCAGCAAACAACCACCTCAGATCACAGTAAATGGAGCCAAGCAATTTCTTCATATAATGCTTGTTATATTCACTTTAAGGGGAAAAGTAAATGAAGACTATAATAGAAAAAACAAAAACAGGCAGATCTAACTGTACAATAAATACAGAACGTGCCCTATTTAATCTACTTACAGTAAAATCCACTGAGCAAAATTATAATTTGATATGGCTCAGCTTAGCCAATAGAAACTCATAAAATGTCTTAACATCATAATACATTGTACAAAAGAATCACTAAGTACCATAAAACATATGGGAATATGGGTCTGTATTCATCCATTACTCTTTGCCAGTGTAGCATATTAAAATGGTTTCTATTTAAGTGCAGAGATCCCTGAAGTATACTAGAGTCTTAATTAAAATGTCAATAAAATGCAAAAGTGCATTGGGGACCTTATCTGATTTTTTTAAATTTTTTTTGTTAACTCTTTCAGAGAGTTATTTCTTAATAGCTCCATTACACTACTGAGGTTTGGAGCAATTAAAAATAAACATAACTAAGCCATTTTTAATAATTAGCTGCAATCTGAGCATGATCTGTATCCTTTCTCTCTAGTACTATTCCCTGCAGGACTAGCTGGCAGGTTAAGTCAAGACTGGAAAAGTAGGTCCTAACTGGAGGCTAGGAAACAATGCTTTGGGTGTTCTCATTCCAAGAGTTTTCTTCCAGTAGCTTTTAAAAAAGGAGCAAGATTGTTTTGTGACTCCTTTTCTGCGATCAGAGACCTTGGCCAGGTAAGAAGCTGTCTGGATTTCAGTGACTCTTAGAGGGGACAGCTTTTCCTGGGCATGGGGGACACTGACCTGTGGGGCAGATTGTCTCTCTGAAGTTCTTGCTCTGCCTTTCCATGGGACATCAGACCCACCATAAATGGAAATAAAAACTGGAGCTGGCCAGCAAATTATTATCTACTTACTTTTTCTTCTCTGTCAATGAATTTAAAAATTGCCTTACAAAAATTCCTTTTTACAAAACAAAGCAAAGATACTTCACAATGTTTTTCCAAAACTTGAAACAAAGTTCGGTTTTAAGAATAAGATCCCATCCTTGCTTTTTGTGATACCGGAAGGATAACAATGGAACAAGTAAGCAAGCTTTTCTCTTTCTTCCTCTTGCATTGTCCCAGCCTCTTGTACCAGAAGAAGTATTATTAAAGATAAATTCATTTTACCCCCTCCAATACTGCTCTAAAGTCTGCATCCCCTTGAGGAAAGAAAGAGTACCTTTGGAATGGAATTTGTCTATTCCTAGCAAGATCAAAATCTTGCTGAAAATTGTGATACTGGGAGCAACCCCAGCACGCTGGCAGCACTGTGGGAGGCACCAGTGTGGGGTCCTGGGTGACTGAGCCAGAGCAGCAGAGCTCTCCTGAGAGAGGTGAGGTTGGGCCAAGGCTGATTCTGCTTTGAGACAGCAGGGAGAGTACTCTGAAGTCTGTGGCAGTGTCTAGTCCAGCCTAAAAACCTGAAGGATCAGAGCCTCTTTCTCCACCCTTGTAGTACACACAGGCAGTGGATCAACCTGGCTGCAGCCGCTGACTCGTTACACGGGACTGGCAATTACCTTCCCAGTACCAGGATAACACAGAAAACAAAAGACAGTGCTGGTTTTGAAATCTGCACTTAGTGGCTGGATACATACCGTGCCTGTATTTTTAGTAGGCTGGATAAGCAGAGAGAGGAAAAAAAAACAGAAGTAAATAAGAGAAGAAAAGTTTACCAGCTCAACAGGCCTTCAGATTGCAGCAGGATCTGTTTCTCTTTCTACTTCCCCCGTTTCTGCATCCACTTTATATTAAGTGACAAGCAGTTGGCAGGTTTTGCAGCTATATTGACAACAGAGGACATATGATACAGCTGTGAAGATTTGTCTTACCAGGGTTTCAGCTGGTTTCTACTAACCAACAGCCAACAGCCAGATTTTGGGGGTTATGACCTCCAGTTATGTGAAAGAACTAAGAGGAGGAGGCAGGCAACACATTTTATGCACTAGTCTGCTGTTCCTAGAATATTTTTAGAACTCACTCTCATAAACCTGACTCTGTTTAATGATTCTCTAAAAGTATTTTTTTTTAAAAAAGTGATTGGAAATGACGTATCTTGTGAACAAAACTGGAAATTTAAACACTAGTGGGGCCTTATGTTGTATTGTGCTGAGCAAGAACTTCCTGCAAAGTGCCAAATATTCTTACCTCCGAGGGGTTATATGGAAAGTGAAGGTTTTTAGCCCAGTAAATCATATTCCCTTTAGTGAGGACAGCCCACATTACGTTTCTCAGTTCCTCCAATACTTTTTCTTTTCAAGCTAAAATAATAAAGAATTTGGACTTCTAACACCAGAGCAACTCTCCTGTCAACCTCATACGCACTACATGGTTTTCTTACAGACATACTATTTTCCATACTCCTTAATGTCTCATGTAACTTGACTAAACGCATCATTTCCGTGTGATGTCACTGTAACAGTTTGGGAAGAAAAGGAAGAACTGCAGTTCTAGAATGGACTGGTGGCATCAGTCAGACTCTGACCCCACTTGAGCTTAAATGAATAATAAATCAAATTTTGATTCCCAAACATATGTACAAGCTCCTAAAAAGCACGTGGATATTGCATCATTATTTGACTAAGTTAATCCTGTCAAGTGTAAAAGTAATGGAAAACTCGAAAAATATAGTAACTGTCCAACAAATAACCTTAAAATACTCAACCACTGGATTAGGCTCAATAGAGCTCATTAACCTATTTAGCTCTCCTAGAGAAATGGCAGACTAACAGAAACCACTGGGTCCTCTAACTATAAAGGCAGAGGAAATCCTTCTAACAGATACCAACTCCTGGAGATAGGAGTTTGAAGGCCTTGCTGGGTGGGTGCTTTGGAGAGAGGAGTTGGCAGCTTGTAGAGTTGGCCACGGTGCTGTGTGACCTGAATAAAAACACACCCATATATTCAATAGAAAGAATTTCCCAGAGACCTTCTGGTTTTTGGAAGATAAGGGAGGAACTAAAAATTGACAAATGCAAAAAGGAGAACTCTCCACAATGTTCTCTAAACCAGCCAACTCCTTGTTCCTTGTTACAGCCAAGAACTTTATTATTACTAGAGAACACACCACAACAATTACAAATTTTAAATTGAATTAGACTTAAGGAGACAGGTCTACGGTAACATATTTATATGATTGGTTTCTAATGTTGTAATTAATTATAAAAATAACTTGCCTGCAGCTATCGCATACATATCTATATTTAAATGTCTGTTTTGTCTTATCAAGAAGTGGGTTAGTAAAGACAAAATTGCTCTTATTTAATGTTTATTAATGAACCATTAAACTAAAACCAGTGTGCAAATCTTTTTTTGCATCTTTAAATACATAGCAGTCAGAAACATTACAGCTGGTATGTACAAGACATTTTTCAGGAATTGCTTATGTTCAGTAAGTTTATATGCTATTCACATCTGGATTAATATTCACCTGTAGGCAAGTGAATTAGAGACCTGTGATGAAGTCTCTTAATCATAAATGTCTTGTCAAATCACAAAATAAACGGGAACAGTCAAGACACAGAAGAACCTGCCATTAACATCACACTGTTTGATGCCAATTCTGTCTTTGAAGAACTCTGTAACATATACCCTACAGTATTTCTCTGCTGTATGAAGCACTGTCAGCATTCCGGTATTTCCAAAGTTATCATACTGCAGGGGAGACTGCAGGAAGTACTGAAGGAAAACATTAGGAATTAGTCTTCATTTCCCCTGTTGTTCCCCCCTCCCCAACTCAAAGTACAAAGTCTTCAACTTAAGGTCACTGATTCCTCCTACTCCTTTCAACCCTACTAGAAGAGAAGTATACGTGTATTTCCTTCACCTAGCAATAATATTCCGTCCTCTCTATGCAGCACGACCAGTGTTTCCCTCCAGCAGGACATTCACATTTCAGAATATGCTTTCAGTTCCTACCCTCAAGGAGTGACCTCCCCCACCCAACACTATCACTGGGGTAAAAGAGGCTCCCTGACCTACTCTTCCTACACTGGGGTGATGCTCAAGCTTGGGAAAATAGAAATTATAACTTGTGGAATGCTAGAAAGCTATTCTGTTCCACATTTTTTTTCTTCTCAAGTGTTACAGTGATTTCTTCCTTTGTATCTCAACAGCAGTTTAGAAATTTTGCACTGATAAATCTGGGGAAGGAATATTTGCATAGACAAGCACTTGCCAAGACACACAGTACAGAAAAAGTTCTCACCCACTAACTGGAAAATATGTGACATGTTCTCTGGCCATATCAGATTTTTAGTAGGCTTTGATTTGAAAGGTAGCATCTGTAAGTCAAACACTTCCATTTTTCAAGAAAACAGATGCATTTGTTTCCCAGCAAAAATAAGGAAAACACTGTCAAGTTCAAAGGCAGAAAATAAACATTGAGAGAATTTTGCCAGAGTGGAATTTTAACATTTTAGACTGCATCAAAAGGTATGACGTGCCTTGATGTGCCCTTGATTTTTCTCCAATACTCAAATAAATAATTGACAATTTCCTCAGCAGAGTATTGGATGCTCAGGAATTTCAGATTAAAATGTGAATTTCAGATTAAAAACACAAATATTTCTTTATCTATCAGACCTGTTTCAGGGAGATAAGTATATTCTTTCCTGGGCAGAACCTCTATGATGCGCCCAAGGATGATTCACAGCCTGGTCTCTGATGCATGAAAGTTGAAGCCTCAAAGTCCTACTGAGTGGGACTCAGCTCTGGTATGAATTGTGTCCACCTAAGCAGTCATGAGAGAAACGGTGACATGTTTTCCTGACTTCACGTGTGCTGTGATCTGTTGTAGAGCAGTAAAAGTCTTTGTTTTCATCAGAATATTTAGCAAAAGATTTTTCAAATGTTTTTGATTGTTTTGACAATCTGAGCCTTTCACAGACGAGTTTATATTGCATACCTGTATCTTCATAAGCCCAAAACAGTAATAAAAGATGAAGTTGTGATGTGGACACAGAGGAAATAGGAAACGGCGTACCAGCAGTAAAAACACAGAAGAGTGCCTGTTCTCAGGAACAGAATCCTGCAAGATGTTGAATGAAGATACTGGGAATATTCACATCCTGGGAAGCCAAAGAGTGCTCGGCTGCTTTCAGAATGAAAACAAATGACTGGCAATTGCTCAGAGTGCTGAAAGTGGGAATTGCATTTCATTTCATGTGCCTTACTTCAGTGTTAAAATGATGATCTTCTGGTCTTTTTAAGGCAAATCACAAAGGTAACAGGAAAGAGAAAAAACAAACAAACAAACAAACCAGAGCTGGGTAAGAAAATCCCTGAGCAACAGGAGCAAGTCCCAGTTAATGCTGTTTACCTTATTAGTGCAAAAAGAAAGAGATACTGTAAAAGTGTTTTCTTCTTCCCCTCCTAGAGGAAAGCTTGTGCTGTTCACAGAGCAGCCACAGCCCCTATTGATGGGCCCACTTGGGCACAGTCACTCTCAAAGATCCAAAGTCTTTCCTTTACTCAGGCAAGTTTTCCAGCCATGTGAACATTCACACAGAACATTTTCCAATATATATGTAAAACTGTTGACATATCTTTAAATAATCTTTGTCATAGTATTCTGTACACATCAGCAGGGGGGCTCTCCAGTTTTGCAAGTGTCATTTGAAATAAATATTTGTATTTAAATTCTATTGTGTTACCATATATCCTTAAGCAGATTGGAAAATTTCAAAATATTTACATATATTTGAGACATCACCAAATGTGTTTGGGGTGGTGGGTGGGGAAGGCACATCTGCAATCCATTTTCTGCAGTATGAATGCTTACATTTTTGTTGTTGAGAAAAAAAAAAGATGACTTCAACAGATAAAGTCAGCTCCTCATCCCCAGGCATTGCTAATGTACATCAATTGCCCAGCTCCTGGGATGTGCACAAGGTATCTGTTCTGTACATTCTGAAAAATGCAGCTCTCTGTGGGTTTTTTCTTTTTGTAAACACAGATTAAGCAGCACTAAGCAGGCCATTAAGAAAATATTTCCAACATATTTCTCATGTGAGAAAGGTCTTCTCCGTATCTTTTCAAAAGCCAAATTAAGCTTTCAGAATTTTGAAGTGAAAAAAAACCACACAGGTCACAGAACAAATTTAGCATTATCCTGTACTTTATATGTCCAGAGGAAAACAAATCAAAAGGAATGTGATCAAAAGAAGAGTAAATGGACATGGCAGTATCACAGAGAAGACATAAATAAGGAGAGATTTGATCCCTTTATAATATTCATATAGTACTTAACAAGTCAGAACTCTGTGTTTGTAAGGCCAGAGCCAAGTGCTGGTTCACCAATTAACATCCCCTGTTTACACAGACTGGAATAAACAAGCACAGACATTCAGATAAAATACAGAGCTGAATCCTCCCTAAGCCCTGATGATACACTCCAATTCCCAATCATTCATACCCTCATGCATTTTTTTAAGGTTTTTAAACACTGGATTCAGCAACCGTCACTTACACCTGACTTATTCTCTAATCTCATCCTTTCTGATAGGAACAAGTACTCAGGGAGTTTCTGACTCTACTCAGAAGACAGCAGGACAGCAGGTCACAGGCCCTGGCTGCACGTGGGACATTTATTGCCTACACTGAAAACACTGTGGGATCTTGGTGATACTGTCAAATTTACCTGATGCTGTCTACTCTAGGAATAAAGCCTGATCTTATTTACACCTCTTATCCAAGGACCATATTTCTCTGCCATGTGTCTTTAGCTATAAAATTAAAGAACAATCTGACCAGCTGCATAATATTTCCCATTCAAATATAAAACAGAGGACATGGTTCATTAGCCATTCATCACACTAGATTCTCTTGAATCTTGACAATAGGACATCAATAAAATATAAGAAATTGCAACTCCTTCATTGAAAGCCACACCAACAGCCTCCCCATTTGTTACACCTGTGCCCCGTGTAAGGCGGACAGGCACAGCTTCTGCATGCTTCCCCCATATCTGAACACTGGGTGGGTTCAATAGGCACGAGGTTGTACATCTTAATAATTGCTTTTCAGCTAATTCTAAAAGTGGCATATTAACAACTATTTTCACTAATGGCAACAGTATATTTTAATGACACTATTTCAGCTTGCTAATTAAGTGGACAGATTAGTGAGAGATAAATATCCGTTCTTTTACAGAGCTAATAAAGAACTTCCCTCATCTGAGATGTGCACATACTTCCAGCTAGAAGTTTCCTGAAGAAATGGAGCCACAGGTGGGCCAGCTAATCCAGGGAAAACCCACACCAAGGTACATTTGATGTCACTTGCCTTACAGATATTCAGCAGAAATGACAGCCTTTCACATCCCTCTCCCCTCTGACAGAGTTCTTCTGAATTTCTATCTCCAGCTACACAGCTGGAGAAGAAGATTTTGACTGACAGGAGATACTTCTCTTCCACAGAACTCAAGAATATCTCCTGTAATGGTTGCTTAGGTTGGTAAAAAGTACTCTTTAGTAGTTGATCAATTATGAATAAATACTCCAGCATTTTCAAGTAACTGATTTTGCTTTTACCTGTGCTGCACGATAAAGGTTCATCAATGCATGTCTAAGATACAAACTAAAACTATGTAGTGAACACACAAGCAAGCTGTCCCTAAATGACCTTGATTTTCAGCCATGTAATTTTGCTTGCAGGTCATCATGCATTAATTTGGGATGCTCCATGGATCATTACATATTGCCCCTGAATTATTTATTTACTGCACTTGACTGCTGTCTATTCTGTCTCAGACGTCGAGGGAAGAGTAGCATGTGAGAAATGTGTGAGTAGTTCAATACACAAGGCTGGATGATAGGAGACCATGGTTAGAAATTCAGTGTACAGATAATTTGCCCTGTCACTTCTCTGGGCCTTCTTTCCCACTTCTGGCAGATTCAGCTGTGAAGATTATAAATTCTTGAAGGCAAGACTTGTCCTTCAGCTGCTGGGGGTTTCTACTCCTGAGTCAAAATTAAAAAAACTTACTGACACTTGCTGTAGATAGGGAAATTGTTCAATATTATAGGCTATCTTTAAGAACACGCTCTTCTTAAAACAGGTCACAGAAGCACCAGGTTCTCACTGATACTCACTGTTGTCAGTCCTGTTTCAGTATTCTCAATCATTTTAAATACAAAGCCACCATCAAATACTCAGCCCTAACAAGGCAGCCACCTCCTAGCCACATTCAAATCCAGCTGCCTTTGCACCAAAGCACACCTACAGTGCCATGTTTATTTCCAAGAACCTATTTACCTCTTCTTGGACTGGTTAAATATATTTTTTTTTTTTATTATTTATCCTAAATTAACACTTTCCAGGTTGATTTGACACTTATTCAATTCTCTCTTGCCCAGTTACTCCTCTACTCCCTTCAGTGAGGGAGGATGAATCAGGCTGAAGGATGTAACCTTACACAGAAGTGTAAAACACAAGTACTGCTGTCTTTCAGCCCAACACCATTTTTTCCCTCGTGAATGAAAAAACACCAGTTTGTCCGTGTTTTTCATTGCACATTTCGTCTCTAAGTCTTCAGTTTCCTATTGACTTTGGCCCATCCCACAAGCTTTCCCAAGGGCAAGATGATCTGCACAGTAAAGTTCAGCTGCACGGCTTCATGTGTTCTGACGTAATTTGGTAACTGCGTGTGCTGACGTGAAACGCTGGCCACATCACACTCATTAAAATGAGTCCTATAGATTACAGTCTGCTTCTCTCCTGGAGCATGGGAGTGCAGTACGGGCCCTGCAGGTGTCCCAGCAGCTTATCCCACCCGGTCATTATCTTGGGAGAGGCTGGCATATGATGGCCATTTAAAGTCTCACGATTTTTTTTTTTTTTCTGGGGCACATGGGAAGGGAAGGACTTGCAGGTCTCAGGAAACAGCAGAGCTCAGCTCCTGTGCAGGTCATAAGGATTGGGGCGCTCCTCTCAGCTGCTGCCTGCTCGTGAGCAAACAAATATCGCTTGCACAGGTGCTCACAGGTAGTAGAGCAGCCTGCTCAGGCCAGAAGAGAGACACAACTGCTCCAAGTCCTCAGCAGAAAGGAATTCAGATGTCCTTGCAGCAGCAACAAACCCTCCAGGGAAAAGAGACTATTCCCAAACCCACTGGTGATTTGATCCTCTAATGGTCCCAGTTGCCTCATTTAGGCTACAGAAATAGATTGTTACCTTCTCTATATTTCTTACTTAAGGGCTTGACAGAAGAAATTATTTCCATTATTGAGCACACATAGATCTAAAGGATTAGCTGTGCTGGTCACCTCCAGCTGCACTCGTGGGGGAGTGGCAGAAGCAGGAGCACACACTGTGAGGGGAAAAAAACCATCTGATGAGCATCCATGCAGCTCCTGCTCTGGGGCAGCAGGCATCTCACCTATTGACTTTAAAACTGAGATTTTTAAAGCCTGAGCCTCTGCTTTAGTAAAATAATAGTGCAGTTCTGACAATAATGGCAAGAAATACATCAGGTTCTTGGGTATCCTATTAATGAGAAACATTAAGGTGAGTAAGTGATACATTTTGGCTTTTATTGAACCAACACCCACAAATAAATATACTTGTTCCCACGAATAGGGATTCATTCTTCACTTGAATGAGTCTATAATTTAATCCATTGTTACACCCTAACCAGAGCCAATATTTAACATCTTTTCTAATCAAGCTTTAATTTAATATTTTAAAATTTCTTTTGAATTAGTTGAAATCCTTTCATTTTTTTCTTTTATGAAGGAAAGTTCCTTTTTTTTGCCTATGATTGAGTTTGATGTGGCTTTGTTAGAGCTCTCTTAAGATATACAGTACACATTTTTATTCTTCTTATCTAAGTTTCCAGGACTTGATCAATAGTAGAGCATATTTTCTATCCAAGAACTAACCAAATTTATTCAACAGATTATACATTAATTTTACCATTAGAACATAATATGAACAGATAATCCACAAAAATGCTTCAGATTTTTTGAAAGTGAATTTAATTATAACTAGTAATGTGCATTTGAGAATTATAATTATGGAAAGTCATGTTCTATAAATCTGAAATGACAGATTATATTTCAAAGCCTTATTGCAGAGGAATTAGAGTACCGATTTATTAGTTGTAAATGTCTGATTATTGCAGCTTTGCTAAAAAACATGATCACAGCATATTTTAGCTGGATTTAACATGTTTAATCCTTCCAACAAGAATCATATTTTGAACAGAAAGCAGGACTGTGTTAATTTGTTTATGAGACAGATTTAGACAACTAATCTTTGTCTTATGATCCCTGAACAGTAATAATTTAAAAATATTTTACATATTCGTATTTTTCCAGCCGCAGACTACAGCTGATTACGAAATTTACATTCATCTATAAGCACCATGATTATCACTTGGCTTTAGGAATGGTGCTTTCCATTATTTCTCAGCTACTGAGGGACACCCTGCACACTCAAAGCCTGAATCACCTCTGCTAAGGATTTACCCAGTCATGTGGAGAAAGTTATGGAGGGCAACTGCAATGTCGGGCATTTCCCTTGTGCCTCTCTCCACACAAGTGCTACAACTTCCCAGCAAATCCAAAAGTGCCAAACAAACTTACTGTGCTTGCACTGACTGAAAACAAAGCCCTCTTTTTCACTAACCAAACATCACGGGCTATGGTATAGGGTGGGTTTCCCTCAAATCCATTAGTGTTAAAGTTTCTCATGAGCTTCCTTCACGGGAAAGATGGGATACAGTTTATAAAAAATACTGACATTGCTGTATCTGTCAAGTATTAAAGTTTTGACTGACGATATTTACAGATCTAGAATGACTCACTACTAAACTATTAGATACATATTTGAAAAATCTTCCTACTGGACCTAATTTTTATCTGCACCATTATAAGAACATGTTTCTTCATCATACAGCTGAGCACGGGGAATCAATTGTTTCTCCAGATGCCTGCTGTCTGGATTTTTATTAGGAATTAGAATCAACCTCAAGATAAATTTGTTTATATTTCTTTAAACAAAGAACCCCATCTGGTGGTTATTTCCTGGCCAGTGATGCCATGTCAGTTTGGGCACAACCCTACCCCATCTACCCCTCAGACGATGCACCAGAAGTCCCTTGGACTGGCTGAGCTGGGCAAAGGTTCATGTTCTTCAGGAAAGAAACTGTTCTAGAAAGGGCACAGTCCTCCCTGGGCTCCCCAAGGCTCCCATCACCCCTACACATGCATCCCTGTGGTCTGAGGAGGTGAGAAACAGATCTTGGGACCAGATTTTGCATGGATTCACATATTTTATTTCCTTTCACAGGAAGAAATTTCTTCCAAATGGCCACTCAAAAACAAAGGCAATGTAAGCATTGCACGAGCCTACAAATAATCTGAATTCTTCTCTTTTTTGTAAAGAGAAAACACATTTCTGCTGTGATGATAGCAGACTCCTAGAGGCTTAAACATGCCTTGTTGGTATATAGGTATAATCAGAGCAATAAAAAGGAAACAGACTTTATTTAGTATGAACTGAAAGATCCCATTAAAGCCTTGCCATTCAGTTGTCTATCAACCTGCAGTACATGGCACATATTTGCTGCTACATAGTTTCTAAAAATAGAAGAATAAATAAAAAAATAAAATCCGATGACAGCCTGAACTTCAAAAAACCCCGTCTCACTTTACATCAAGCACAGTCAGGCAGCACTTGGCAATCATTAATTTCACTCATTTATCACAGGTGCTGCAAACTGAACTGCCAGTGGAGAAAGCTGATAGCAGGCTACAAGCACGGTTTTTTAAAACAATATTACGGTATTTTACCAGTCAGCTGTTTTCAGTGCAAAATCAGAAGCAACAGACTATTTGTTCTAGGCTAAAACATGTGAATATTCCTGGAAGTCTCTTCTACAGCAGATTTCACAGCTTGTATTGCTTATCTGCAGTGGGGGACCCATTTGTTACTGTGCTACAGAGTTACTTGAGGTGGATTGCAAAGTTTAGACCTTGCCATTAAGTACAAACCCTCCCGACAGCAAACAATTTTCCTACCAACTCTATAGCTCGTTATAGCTAATGAAGAAAATCCTGTTTACAGAAAAGAATAAAATCTCCACCTCTACAAAGGTTAAGGTTTGGCAACTTGACTTTTTTAACATCTATACTCACCACACACACAGGGTACTTCATTTGTGCTGTAATCAGGCTGCTCCACCCCTGAGAGGGTTCGCAAATGTGCTTTCAACAGACCTGCTTGTCACCCATCGTGACTGACCGTGAAGAGAAGCAGCCTGAAGAAACTTAGGCTGCAACAGTTGGACTGAGCCCAGGAGGGCCACTCAAGGAGCAAGATGCTCACAGGAAGAAGGGCAGACTTACACATTTGATGTGCAATGAGCTGGATTTCTTTGAGAAATGTTAACTATAACCTTCACTGAAAGATTAAGATATACAATAAAAATGAGAGAAATATTTGCTGGTCTTTCACTGATTTCCTTTTTATTTTTCTATGTATCTATTCACCCAGAGAATGGAATAGAAAAACCTGCACTCTCCTCTTAAAGACAGCACAGATCACTCTTTGCACTCAGCAGATAACCTTTTCAAATTCTCCAATACAGAATAAATCTGAGAGCCAGACTTTTTAATTTTTCCCTTATGATAAAAGTCTTCTGATGCCCTTTAGCAAAGACAGAGGATATATACACACACCTCAGCCAGTGTAAGACAGCAAAAACCTACTTGAGAAACCAGGCAAGTATACTAACCTATGCTGAGCTCCGTGACATTATGGTTACATTCCTAATTTAAAGCTGGCTCAGATGTGTCTATATGAACTACAGTTCTGCATGACTACGCAGTCACATCCAAAGAAACACATTGAATTTTTTGGAAGTTGACAATCCAATTCCTGCAAAGTCAAGACACTTGCTAGCAAAAAAAAAAAAATAAAGAAGTTTAGAAAAGTCTCACAGGCCTACTTGTCTGGCAGGTTTAAGGCAAGTGCTCACCTACATTCATTCAGAATCTGACCTTCTCTCATGTTGAGTTTTTAAGTAATTGGTACATTGTGAAGCCAGCAAAAATGTAGCAGGTCGATTTTAACAAGGACTGTATACGATCTATATATTATATTCAGCATCTCTTCGAGCAAAAGATGGGATGTAAAAGCTGTTACAGTTTTCCTCAGTTCATGCAATTGGGTTACTCTGCTTCTCTTCGGAGAATCCAAATGTGTGCACGGTAGGCTGAATTGCTCCCTGGGGTTGTTTTATTTGCTTGAAGGGACAAACTTGGCCAGGAGTATCTTAGGACAGACTCCAAGTACTCTAATTCTGTTTGCATTATGTTCCATTTTCTCATTTCTGTGTTTTCAGTATTCATTTCATCCTTCTCCAGCTTCTTTTTCCAACTCAGCAGTTCTTACACTGAGCTGCTCAGCATTTTGCCATGGTACAAATATCCATCCCCTGATATTTTTACACAAGTCAATGACTGAAAGAAGCAGCATGATACAGTTTCATCCCCTCCCCAAGGGAATGCAAACAACTAAAGCCGGTTTTGTGTGGGGAGAGATAGAGGCTGAAGTGGAAGTGATCTTAGGGGTGCCTTTTCCAGCCTTCTCCTTTTGCTAAATGAGCACCAACCTAATACAAATTCTGGATGCTTTGCTGCCTTTTTTATTTTACCCTTACCAGGCAAACACACATCCCCACCACCAGGCTGCAGAAATATTTGTTGGCAGCATTTGTACAGCTGTATTGTCCTCAGTTTGTGAGTACACTGAGTTGGAATATATTTGTTATTTTATGGTTTACTCCAGATAAGACAGAGAAGAGTCCCTTGGGACAGCTTTGCAGCTTGTGCAAGTCATCATGCTTCAACTGAAATTAGTGGAATCTCTCACATTTTACATGTGGTGTGGGCCAGACACCACCAAGTTACTGGGAAGGATTTCCTGAGAAACAGCTGAGTGCAGCATTCACACAGGTCTTAGGTTTTGGAGGTTGTTTTAATGGATTCAAAGAACAGACTACAATTCAAATACATTTGAAGATACATCTGAGTTTCACCTGGGCTGGTATAAGGAAGACAATTGCTGATCCGGTAGCTGGCATGAATTTACACAGCTATCATACACTTGGTTTTCAGGCATTTAGGGGAAACCATCCATGTCCCCTCTGTTTACCATAACTACCAAAGGCAACTGAGGATCACAGAGGACTGGAGAGACTGATACAAAGAGGGAAAGACAGTATTTTCTTGGAACTGCTTAATAATAAAATACATTACTGGCAATCTAGTATATATGCCAGGGAATACCCCCCTTCTCTCCCCAGCACTTTTGAGCAAAATCGGGCTTGTCAGTATGGCTAAATCCAAGGAATGCCTATAGACATGTTGAGCATCCTAGTTCAAGAGTGGGTTTGATTACTCGCTACATAATAAATTATCCAAAAGCAACCTTTGAAGACATACAACCCCTAACACTTTAAAATTAAGACTAAATTCAATTTAGAAAAATTGTAAAACAGTTTCCCTGAAATTAATCTTAAATGAAGTTTCTTGCTTGGCCTCTTGCTCGCTGCAGATAATCAATCTCGACGCGGCTGTGTGAGAAACAGAGGCTACTGAAAGAGAAGTGAAATTAAAGAGAGGAGCTAGGCCAGGAAGATGAAAAAAAGCTATCTAATTATCAGCATTTTATTAGAAACAATTAACTAATATTCAATTAGTTGCCATCACTGAAGCAAAGTGACAGTTAGGAAAACAGAAAACGAACCTTGACAAGGTGTTCGTTTTCTAATAAATGGGAGATGAGGGGAACCATTTATTGGTGGTTTACCCCTGGTCAGAGCCCTGGGGCAACTCACCCAGCGTGAGGCAATGGGACTGGCTGGTTGCCAACATTAACTGTACTTATTACATTCATCCCATGCAGAACACATCCATCTCCTGCTCTGCCTTGACATCCCATTTATTCCGAGATTCATTTGTCATGTCCCCAATCACCAAAATGAATAGAAACTTTCCAGCATGATGGATTGTGGTTCTAATTAGGACTAAAGAAAAGATTCACACTCAAGTAGAGCCCTTTTTCTTTTACTTCTTCTCCTAATAAAATAGTATTCCTAGCCAACTTTGTGACTAATGTCCTTTCATGGTGGTTGTCCACTGTAGGTCACCCCCTCAAAAAGAAACAGTAGTCCTTCCAGAATGGATTTTTCCTCCCCCAACTACTACACAAATTATTATAGAAAAAAGTCCAGACACACTGAAAACCAAGCACACATAGTTTGTTGATGCGCAGCAGATGTCTAGAATACCAAACTTTGGACAATGTTTGTCCCTTTTGTGTCCCAGAATTTCTTTTAGCAAAATGCAGATAAAGAGAAACAGTCGGAATGAGGAAAAAGCTGCAATAGGCCTGGCAACTATTAAAATTGCTGATAAATCTAATTTTTGTTAATCAAGTTAAATTTGATGTCAGCATTTTAAAGTAATGACACTAAACAAAGTGCCAGTATTTCAAGCCTAACATATAATTTGGTTGTGTTACCTCTCATTTCAATATGTATATCAGAAATAAACACATGCCCTGATACAACAGAGACTTTTAAAAAAGTACCCTCTGAGATCTTTCTCCTGTTTCTCATATAGGACTGCTTTCAATAATTGTGTCTTTAATATAAAAAAAAAATGCAATTTCTTCAATAGCAATCTTCACATTTTTCTGTACATTGGTAGGTCTCTGCTGTAGAAGTACAGCAGACCAGGACAGGACAAAGGAAAAAATACAGTGTAGTGAGGGCAGTACTATTATGTTTGAAAAACTTTTAAAGTTAGGGATAACATCCTACCTAGTGGCAAGTGAATAACAAATAAAGAGATTTGCATGAATGGAAAAATCACCCATTTCAAATAGCATTTAAAAGTCTGAAGAAAGAAGACTGCAGTTACAAAAGAATTCAGGAATTCACGGATACATGAAGAATACGCCAAGTCATTAAAATAGCCTGACGACTATTTAAAAACACCAAGAAGAGTGTAAACACCAAGTAGGTTCATTTACTACACAACAGACTGCAAGTATTAAGTACCAACAATCTGCTACAAAGTTTCTCACATTTCAAAAGATGAGCATCCTGTCCGACTTCTTGTCTGTACTACCTTCATACAGAAGAACACGAAACTTCCTCTAGAAACAATGGAAACAATTCACAAGGCACTGTTTTAATAGGTACTATTTAAAGTACAACTACTTTTGGAAAGGGAAGAGACCAATTTCCTACCTTTCCTAAAATAAAATATTTGGGATTGTCCTATAATTTAACTTTAGCATTCTCTGTAAAGTTTAAATAAACTAGATGTCAAAAAAAATTTCAGTGCAATAAAGCATATGAATTTCAAGGCTTGATGGCAGAGCCCAAATTTACTGTGCTCACCAGGGAAGTATTACGACTTGTATTAGGTCCAATTTCTCATGGCCTTATCCAGAAATGTGATGCCCATTCAAAGATACCCATTCAAACAAACAAAAAGCATACAGCAACCCCTACACCACCACTGCAGGAAGAGCTGGGAAACTGCTGTTTCTAACTGTGGTCTTCATTTAATTCTGCAGACCAAGGCTCTCATCCCCTGCCATTTACTGCAATCAAACCACAGATCTCTTTTTTCTCTTGAATATTTTTATTCAAGTAAGTATGACTAACTCGGTGTATTGGAAATGTAGGTTTTTGGACCATAAAAGCCAAAAGAGACATTTTCTTTTCCCAGTGCTAGAAGATACACACCAAGTGTGTTATACATGCAAGAACAGCTATGGAGTTTGCTATGGAAACTGTTCACTAGGTAGGAAGGGAAACAGGTAATCATGTTATTATTTACTCTTATTTGATAGCAAAGCTGCTTATGAACTTGGTTAGGCATTTTTAAAATGCCTACTCTAGATGCACATGCTGTATCAACACACAGCAAAGCAGGTTTTTAGGTTTTGCCAAAAGCCCACTAATTTAGGTGATACTTTCAATGACACTTGGATTTTTTTCCACGCTTGCTTGAGCCTATGCTGGTACTGAACTGTTACCCCACTGAAGCCCTCAGGCAAACCAGAATTTTACCCTTTCTATTTTTTACTCATTCATGAACACACAACAGATTTAAGACAATAATCCAGTATTCTGATCCAGCTTCTGAATCATTCCATACAACACTGAAATTCTCCCAAAGACAACAAAGAAATCTAACTTTAAACAGTTGTCAAATACAAAACATTGCCATAGAACCATTTAGGTTGCAAAAGACCCTGAAGACCATTGAGTCCAACTGTGAACATAACACTGCCACAAGCCCACCACTAACCCATGTCCTCAGGTGCCCGATACATTGAGGAATTTTATCCAGACAGAAAGGGGAAATATCTTCATAGGCTATTGGTCTGATTCATCCCATATCACTGTATCCAGACACGTCACTCTCACTCACTGCACCAAGATAAAACAAAAAGAAAGTAAACCCACCTGCAGCATGCCAGCCTTTACACCCCCCCACTCCCTCTCCCCGAAAAACGTCAGGTGGTTCTGGAAATAACATAAAAGTGCCTATTAGTTGCTAAAGGCACTGGGGCCTTGATGTACCAGCTCTAGCAAGTTTCCAGTGATGTACCTTTCAGTATATTCTGAGAATAACACTCCTGCATAATTTAAATGAGCACTATAAATTGTCATCTAAATTGCATGATAATCTGAGATAAAGTTGGCAGAAGATCCAGAAAGAGCCCTTGAGTGTCAGATTAACACAGCAGGCAGGAGACAAAACCAGGCATTTTCTTTTCTTTTTGACTAAAATCTTTCAGAGAGAAAATCAAAGCTTCCGCAATTCCTGACCTTTCATTTCAATGAAGAACATGGAATCTGCAATATTCTGCTGTAATTGATCAGTGTTTAAAATGAACAAACTGTAGATTAATATAATAAACTCAGGCCAGAAAAGCAAAATTTTGCAGAGCACTCTTCAAAGCAGATCCCTCGCTTCCACAAAAATGGATAATTTAATCTTTGTCATTGGCCTGTCTCTGTCAAAGAGAACAATGGATAGTCTATTCGCAATTGATGACTATATAGAAATTAATATTAGTAAAAGGTGTCCATTTAGTGTCTCACCTTCTGTGCTAAAGGTGACATCCATGATGGATGCATCCTAAGACAATGGATTTATCTTTAAAATGGAGTAATTACACAGTGGATGCATGGGTGACATAATGACATTGTGATTTTATATTAATAAAAGAAAGAAATATTCCTTCTGAAGAAGGAAAAAATATGACTAACATGGTCATTTATGAGATTTTGGCAGCTACTTTGTAACTGCAAAAAGCACTGTTGAATTGTTAAGCTATAAATTAGGGTCCTACACACTTTAAGCAGTTCATTATCAGCTTTCATGTGACAAACCCTAGTTAACAAAATTAAAGGTGCTCATGGGCTCCTAAATCTTCCACCTTTACATGGGGGACTTCAAACTGGGACAGAAGAGGCAAAGTACACGGGATTTGAGGTTGGGAATTAAGGGATGTAACTTGACTTCTGGGTGCATCATAGGCCCCTCAGGGCCACTATTTTTTCTGTTTGGCAAGTAAATCAGGGTGCTCCCTGAGCTGCCCTGAGAAATCCAGCCTTCCCCAGAGAAGGATTTGCAAAATTGCTGATGACTGCAGGACCTGTGAGGAACCAGTTTGGCACAGAGGCTACAAAACCAGGCCTCAGGTGGCCAATTCACCACCCCGCTGGTATCAAACAGCATCTGCCCTGTTACTTATTATTAATAAATAATGCTAATGTCTGGCAGAATGACACCCTTGGGGTGAGGCATGGTTTGTGAGGTTTTTTCCTCCCCTCTCAAAAATGTCCAAGTTCACCCACTACTAAGATATTCTTTATGTCCTGTACCTGGTGGTTTGTGTGGTCCATACTGCTGCTTTCTGAAAATTCACCACAGAACTCAAAATACAATATCTCATACAGAAAATTTGAAATTATCTTGTTTTGAAGCTTTCTTTTAAACGAAATCTTCAACTAAAACCAGTCTCTTTGCATTGGTCCTCTAAAATGTATAACTTGACCTAAATTAGACTTTTTAATTTCCCCAACTTTATCATCAAGAATAACCAGCAAGCTGAAACTAAAATCCCATTATTTGTTTAGTACCCAGTAATCTCCAGAACTTCAAGTTTAAAAAGCAGTCTTTGACAGATGCTTTCACCACTGGAGTCATCTGCATGCTGGGTTTGGTGGGGAGGTTTTATCTTATATACATATACAAAAATATGCTCAATTTTAGTATTTTAAAACTTTAAATAACTAAAAGCAAACAAATGAATGCTCTTGTTAGGACTGATTATAAATTTGCTCAAATGTATTATTTATTTAAAAGATGGTAAATGTTGATATTATATTAAAAGCAAGAAGCTAAAATTCATCCTCTAACTTTTCTGAGGTTTCAGTAAGAATTAACGGCAAAATTTAGATGCCAAAATCATGCAGTTCTGAAGGATAAGGAAGAATAAGGAATACTATAAGGTTTTGTTTTAAAGATATATCATACTTGGGTCAGTCCAAACTGTAAGAGTTCAAGAATGAATAGTACAGAAACAAAATATTAATGTAAGTTTTCATTGTAAGGTACGTTAAAAAGAAAACATCCTGTCCCTTATCTCATGAAACCCTTACATTTTGTGCCTGCCAATTGAACTGATTGCTACTCCTTAATAAAGCACTGTTCAGTGACAAAGCTTCCCTACGTAGTCAGTATTTACAGCAAACTTCTGAAACTGTTGTCTCTGGAGAGCTCCCATTCCCAGTTCCGAAATTCTATTAAAAAGGCAGCTAAAAACATTAAATACTTTCCAGTGTCTACTTTTCCATTAATCCACAGCTACAGCTGTCACACGGATTTTATGAGTTAGGCAGTGAGATGGAAGTGGACCACGAAAAACTACATTATGATGTAGTCCACAGCTTGAAGGCATGAGAAGTCTAAATTTAGGAAGAGAAAAAACACTGGCTTTGAGTTTGAATATTCAACACCATTTCTCTTTTTAATTTGAATTAATTTGCTGATCCATGCTTCATATACTTTCCTTTCAAGGCTGACTGTTAATTTAGTAAAGGACACATCAACTGCTCAAAGAGGAAACATTTCCAGCACCAGTTCGACATTCAGCCACCTCTTCCCAGGTCATCAGGCTGTAAGCTAATGACTAAACCCATCAATTCCAAGTTTTCTGACTTGGTAGGCAGAGGGTTTCTCTTGCAGGTTTTTCCTGAAATGTATTTCAGGAGAAAAATTATGGAACAAGGCCAACAGTAGAGTTCTGGTGCTTCTTCAAACAAATTTTCCCTTTCTTTATGTGAATAAACTTCAGTTAAATTTGAAATATTATCTTGAGACTTTCAAATGATTAATTATCTTATTAATGCCACTCATTTCAAAGTGAAGAAGTGTTCAGATCTTTAAAGGAGACAATAAGCAACAGAAATTTGCAAATACAATTCCATAAAGATTATGAACTACAAAATACACCCAAGTAAAATGGATTGCACAGCTGTAAGCAATAATTTAAAAGAACATACCAAAGGTAAACAAGATGCATTGAGTTATTCAAAAGAATATATGAACAGGTTATAAATTCTTGTTAAAATTATGCTGCTGTTACTATGAAAATGGTGCATCATGACCTTGTGATGCAGGTAAAACTGTGCCATTAAGAGAGAAGAACAAAGCTTTACTGTGGGGAGAAATCAAGTTTTCTGAAGGATCAGCCAAGGTTGAACTGGTACAACTGCAGGAAAGCTAAGAGATGAAATCCAGAACTAGATTATTAGCATCTTTTTCCTCACTCTTCAAGTCTCTCCTTGCCCAGAAAATGAAGAATTTTGCTCCTAAATCATGATCATATGTGTTTTCAGAAGCAGCCTCCTCCTCAAAGTGATCCCAGAACTGAAGGAACTAGTGACTACACACAACTGTTTCTTATCTATGAGGTTTTATATGCCCAGTGTCAAAGGCAAGGTCTTAAGATTTAGAAAGTGGAACCAAGGTTAAGTCTGGGATTTTGAGACCGAAAGAACTTAAGCTTTAAACTTCTATTGAAGCAAATTGATTCAGTTTAATTCAATTTAATGATAATGTTAAAAGGATCCCTTTTAAATTGTTTTAATAAACAAAACAAATTTTGTTTTATCTGAAACCTGTTTTGTCCCCTTTAAGCCCTCTGACCAGAAGGCACCATTTCAGTATCAGTCTTTCAGATATTCCTTACTTTTGCACCACACCTTGATCTGGTAACTTGACTTTGCAGCCTTCAACCGTGATTTCCGGTTTATCTATATTGTTTGTTCTTCCCTCTTACAATCACCTACCAAAAATGTGGAAATCACCAGGAGAAAACTGATTATTCAAAAGTCTACCGGCTGCACCCACCTTGGCTTCATGTCACACTCAATCCCTTACAGTGCACAAAGCACTGGACCAAAACCATACTGATTTACATTCACTTTGCCTTAACATAATCAACAAAAAGAGGTTTAAATGCTATGAAAAACCAAGCCTGGTTCTTTTTAAAATTCTATTTTCAGCCAAAAAGACAGCCACTGGGAAAAATTCAGTCACTGATGAAGTTCTGCAGCCTCATTTTATTCACTGCCTTCAAAAGTTTTAATAAAGTTGTAGTTATCACAAACATTTGCCCCCACAGAGACTTTTCTGCTTTGAAAATCACCAAAGTGCTCCCAGGCTGACTCTTATCCTGGTATTTCATATAAACATACAAAGTGCAATCTGTGACACAGAACCAAGGGTCATTTAGAGGTCTTGTGCCATATTGAACTAATTACAAAAAAAATTGGCAAGGAAGTAACACATGACAGTTTTATATATTTCAGAGATACCTTCTGCAGAACACTCAGAAAGAGTCCATAGGAGCAACAACAAAAAAAAGACTACATAAGTCTAAAAAAAAAAGTCACCTTTTTAATTTTTCAAGTTTTCATAACGATTAATTTTTCACCATTGTGAACACAAACTTTTGGGTAGCTTCTGGTCTAAGCAGCATCACCTCCTTACCATGAGCAGATTGCTATTCCCAGTGTACCACCAACGACAATTTTTCTAATGTTCCAGGCACACATAATTGGGCATAATTTGCACTGACCTCACCTCAGCAAAGGCAAAGGCAGAAAGAAAAAGCACCATCCTTTCTCATTTCCAAGTGAGGCCATCTACAGACACTTGGTTGCTGTTGGAGGTTCAGTTTGTCACTGGAGAAGAGCTGAGTATTCAGGTAATAGCCACAGACACATGATTTTTCTAGGCAATTGCAAACACATTCCTTTAATGGTCTCCAGCCTTCTGATTTGCAAACATCAATGTATTTTTTAGCGGAAATCTCAATCCCAGAAAAATTATGGTTTGATTTTTTTATTTTAGTTATTCTTTGTGAGTACCCTAGTGTTGACCCATACGGACTGAAAAGCAACAATTAAATGTTTGACATATGTATGTATATAGACCTGTGTGTATAATCTTGTGAGAAAATATTTTCAAATACTAGAAGCTTCAAATGCAAACAAACCACCAAGCCTGTCTCAAAAACAGAAGAAGGAGTAATTAGAATGGCCTAAACATCAGCATTTAATTACTAAGAATAAAAATATCCCTGTTTCTCAGTGAAAAATAAATTAATATCTCATACTGGTTTAGTTATAAAGAAGTTAAAAAAAAATCCAAAAGTTAAAGCACTAGTTAGCTGGGAATATAGGACTCTTAAAATCAGTTTGAGCTTTTAAACACAGATGTTCATGAAATTCTAAATTCCCTACCACCTTTGCAGTTGTACAGGATGAAACCAGAAAGCAAACATTGTATGACAGGAGGAAAAATAAGGTATTTTATATGAGACAGATGTTAAGACATTACTTTTCTGGCAATCTTTCCTCCTGTGATCATGTTTGCTTTTATATCGAGTGCCAGGCAAGCCAGCCTTTCTGAATATTGCCAAAAGCCCCTCCTTAGTCCTATTGCTACATCTGCCATCCAGAACAGTCAGCACCTCGGCAACTCTCCATCCGAGTCATAAAAATTCACATATTTCACATTTTCAACCCCACCAGAATGTACAAGTTACATACAGATGGTTAGAGGAACCCAACAAATGAGATACCCAGGTCAATAAACCAGAAAGGAAACAAACCCCCAGAGAGAAATGTCTTTTCGCCACTTTCACAGCAATTTCCCTGTCCTTGAATCTGTGTTTTAATGAATGTGATTACGTACACAACGTGAAGCCACACATAGATTAGAGAACAGTTGTATAAAGAATACTGAGCTTGCTGCTAGAGATGAAGAAAGTCAACAGTCTTGTGGTTGCCCATTTATCTCCTGATGTTTTACACCTTTGAACTGAGTTACAACACTACTGATACACAGGTAGAGAGTGCACTGAACTCAGGGTGAAATGATTATGGCAGGAAGTCACTGCTGATCACAGCAGTGACAACCTGTACCTTCCCTTCCCAGTCTTCTATATTTAGATCCAGATCTGTGCTTGCATACAGAGCATGGAAAGGATTTATGTACCACTGAAATATAGATGCGATTCGCAGAAAGATCAGTGACACCACATGAATACTGATTTCTCTGACAAATAATACCAGTAGAGGCAATCCAAAAGGGATGATTCTACATACATTAAGACCAAATTCAAACATTTGATGACCGAGCAACGTTTTAGCACGACATGACCAAAAGCAGTGGATGACAACAGGAGGGAGATCACCTTAGTGCTCCAAAAAGGCTGAAAGGCTACACATCCTTTTTGTCTACTTGTTCAAACCACATTTTGCTGCATTTTTGCTAATAATGAAGCAGTGCCTGTGCAGGCTTTAGTCCTTACAGTTTCATGACTATGCTAACTATGAAAGATGCTGTAATAATTCAAACAATCCCTATAAAGCTTATTCATGACCACTTTGTTATTAGCTGTAAAGGGGTTTGGTTTACTCCATGGAGACCACTCAATAGAACGTTCACATTGCTCTAAAAGGGCACATCAATTGGTACATTTATGAAACCAGGGAAAATCCTCCTAACACAGAAAACTGAAGCAGTTGGTTGTTTTCTCAAGACATGCAACTCACCATCCAATTTTACTTTCTCTAGCCGTCTTAGCTTGAAAAACAGGTGGGGCAGTCAGAGGAAAAATAAGCCATGATCCTGTGTGGGAATGCGCAGGTACAACTAGACTGAAGGAAACATTCAGATTTGCAGCATTAGTGGAAAGTAGTTTCATTTCACGTGTTCCTTTCAACTAGACTGCCCATTCAGAACCCAAACTTCAGACAAGATAAAGACCCAAGCAGTCAGGGTTTAATGGTAGCTCAGGTACAAAGGAATGATTTTCAAATATTCATTCTAAAGTCACAATGGGGAAATTACATTTATTTTCCCAATGATGTCATAAAAATCAAGGAGTTTCTCCTTTGAGCAGCAGGTACCCATCCTCAAGATTTATTTGCTCATAAAAATACTAAAGGCTTCACGTAACTACCAGTTGCAAGCAAACTGGTGCAGTTAACTTTTCAAATGTGTTTGAGACATGGCCTGAATGGTATCACAGTCAACTCTTACATTTCCATTTTCATTTAACTTTGATACAGAATAAAAGACGTGATCATACAAATACAGAAGTGTACTATTAAATTCATAAAATATTTCACTTGCTTTTGGCTGAGTAACATCATGTGCAAAGCAATAAAAATTGAATTAAGGCAAATTTGAAATGCTCTTTGTTTTGCTGTTGTTTTAATTTCCATTTTTCATGTTTTTTCCAGAGGCTGGTTTTAGCCTATTACACACAATACCTGTCTGTTTCTTCTCCTGTCAATCATCCGGCCATATATTTTACTGTTCATTGATGCTTGTAGATCTTAAGGTTTTGTAATCTGCAGCAGGCAATATGAAATATATTTGTTGATCCTAAAAAAATAAGTCTTTCATAGACATGTGCACTAGTTTAATCAGAGATAGAAGTATTAAAATTTCTGCTAGCTTTGTGCAGCAGGGTTTAGCATGGGAGTTTTTCAGACACTAATGGGAAGCTGGTGGCAAACCCTGCAACCATTACCCACAGCAGATCAAGATTTTTAAACACATCACTTCTTTTTCAGTCATTAGTGTCTTCTTAAAACATCATGCTTTGTTTCCTTGATCAAAGCCACAGACTTAGGAGTGTGAAAATAAATTTCACTTTGGTGTGTTCCTTTCAAAACACATCAGTCTCATAAGCAGGCTAATCTTTGGTGATGTATCATGATGGATTGTGCTTATCCATGCAAATTGTCTAGATAGACAGTTTGCCACTCATTAAAAGGGATTATTCTCCCCCGCACACACCAGCACCACATGTGCTTGCACAGGGTGAGAGAGAGATGGGCCTAAATGTTCACATATGAGCCTTGAGGAAACACTTCTTTCCCTGGTTCAGTCTCGGGGCTTGGAGCAGTGGTTTGGGGAGGCTTTGGAGACACCTACCATTTCACAGGCATCTTACACTGCGATACCTCCAACACCTGCACAGCTACACAGACCTGCTGAACCACTCTGGAATGACAAATTGCTTCTCTAAGGACCATCTTGGAAACCCATCACATCTGTATGACCATCTCATCCACTTCTGTGGCTGTATTTATAGCACCTTTACACACAGATTATTATTCAACTAAAGTTTACTAAAGCACTTCCTTCCACTTTAACGGCATGAATATCTTATTTCTTGACTTCAGCAGGAGCTTGGTTTGAGTGAAGACATGGTATTATCCTGCAACTGCTTCAAGAGCTCAGGTATTTCCCTTCAAACATAGAACAGCTCTGACTTAGTTAAAAAAAAAATATATAAACTACTCCTATGTTTGCATAGTTTAAAAATTCTTGATTTCCTGTTTGTGTCCTCTATTCTGTGTCACACAAGAGAAAGGCTCTACATTATTTAAATTAGGGCATAGTTTGATATTCCAGAAAAAAGTAGAATCCTTCATCTAGGGAGGGAAGAACCTACCAGTGAAATTACTAAACACAGCTGATCTCCTGTTAAATCCCTCTGTGGTCATATTAGAACAAATACCCGATTAATTATATTCTTGTGTGCTGGGATCCGGAATACTTTATTTATTGCCTGAAACTGCATCTACAGCAAGACATCTAATGAGCAGTAGCTTTTCCCAGTAATACAGATAATCTCTTTGCAGAGAATTAGTTCTTGGAAAGTAGAAATGCACCTTTTTGCAAATTCCATTTTATACTTTTAACTCCCAGGAGAATGGGGAGTGGATCATAAGGAAGGAAGGGAAGAGGGAAAGATAGATTAAGGATGTTACAGTAATATTCTTTTGTTCAACATCTGCATGCTAGACAGATTACACAGTCTTCAGCAGATCAGCAAAAGAAGATTTGAAGCGACTACGGTTAAACCTTCTGAGCAACTGAAACACTCTGCCACCTTCTTTACCCTCCACCCCAACCTGTCTGGGTCCACAGCTAAGAAATATTCCACATCTCACCTAGTTGCTAGGATATTCTTTCCATCTTTTAAAACCCACTGAATACCATGCTCCTGTGACCTTGGAGTAAACACAGTGTCAGCAGGACACACTCTCAAGAAGATCCAACATCTGCAGGCAATAGACAAGGGCCCCTCTTCTCCCTCCAGCAAGACCAAGCAAAATTCTAGGATGAATTATAAAATTCCACAAAGCTTAACTGGTATCTCTTTTCTTGCATCATAAAACCAGAACACTTAACAGAGAAATACAAGTTTCCATGATTCTCCTCTTCAACACAGTCCATCCAGAAAATGAAAAATGGTGGAGCTTGTGAAATCACTGGAGGACCCCAAAGCTTCTGTTTTCCCTTCCATGTAGTGAACATGGAGACAACAAATGTTTTACAGCACCTAAAATAAGAGAGGTACAGCTGACAGAGCACAAGCGTTGTGGAATAACATGGATCAGTAAACATTTCTCATGTCAAACCCAATTTTCTATCACATTGACGATGAATCAGATCAGCTGCTGCTGAAACATAAGGACCACCAGAGCTCCTGTTTGTCCAGCACTGCAGACCAGAGGCCTTGGTTCACACACGAACAGGCACGTGAATTAATATGCAACATCTCACCACCATGTGTGGTATTAATTTGCTTCTTTGTTCTATATTCCGTGTTTACAGCAACATAACTGGTCTGGATGCTACACAGCAACACAAGAAGCTCACAACTCAAAACCCTCTAGTGACTGTAAATCCAGCAAGGAAATGTCAAAGGTGGCTGGGCTCAGGGTGGTGCAATTCCCTTTATTTCCTGGAGTCTCCACCGAAGCCTAGCCAGGCTGCATCCACCCCCACCAGAGATCAATCCATCCCACAGAGAAACACCTAAACATTTCAACGGGAGGATATTTCTACTTATATTATGTAAACAGCATTGATTTTTAAAATACTGGGCAGTTTCTGGGATACAGAAGTACAGCACAAACTCTGTTGCTGACTACATGGTTCATAAGGTACTGCTCAGCCTGTGCAAGCTGAGCTACAGGAACACAGTGCTGCTGGGAAATAAAAAGAGATCATCCACTATCTCTTTAGTAAAGCAGAGATTAAAAAAATTCCATTTCAAAAAACCACTGTTTGATCAGGGTTAACCTCTCTTTGCTTTCACAGCTGTGGACAGCCCCTGACAAAACCACTGGTGGTAGAGCTGGGTACACAAAGGACTCGAGCTTGCACAGGGCTCTCACCTGTATGCAAAGGCCATGAGGACTTCAGTGAAGGAAAGAGGATTGGGGCTTTTTAGGTGCAGAATGGAGGCTTCAGGGATGAGCTGCCATAACTCCAGACAACAGGTAATGAAGTAATACTGTGTCAGGCTGCTCTGGACCTCCAGGAATTATTCTCTCCCCTTCACAGTCAGGGTGTTGCAGCCCCAGCAGCAGGGTTGAACATTTTGTGCAGAAATCTCAGTGGTTTCAGCTTCAGTGGGATGAAGTCTCATTCATTTATCACTGCAGCAGATCAGGCTGTAATACACCAACAGTAATGACCCCACTTTCCATAAAGTGGACAAAGCCTTGAGCCTCCTAAAATGCACCCCAGGCATGCCCTAAAGAGAGACAAGATTGATTTTACTACTTGCCTCAGAATCCACCAATGATATTCTTAGAGCATATTAATAAAATATAATTCTACCAAGAACAAATTCCCAAAGACCAACCTTGCAAATAGCTCTTTTACAAAAATTTTTTGTGACTTTAATATTTACCACCTAACATTTCACACCCGATAAGAAAAAAGTGCTACTTTGACCTGATGCATAGCAATGTGGTGTGAAGCAATGAGAGCCAATTTACCGGGCATCACCGAGACATAATGTGGAGGAACACTGTGTCGATTTGCAGAGTGAATCAAAATGCCGAAGCTTTCTCTTCTGTGATATCTGCAAATCGCCGAATAATGTGGTTCACTGACCAAGTGAATTATTTTCAAGGAGTTTGGCACATCTTTAATTACAAGATATGTAAAGATGAAATGGAAACACGCTGCGCATATTTCTTCATGGCTGCTGAACTTTTCTTATGGAAAAGCACCTGTTTTTATTAAACTGTCTCTAGAAGGCATAAAATGTATGAGGTATAGGTTGACAATGTATTTCTCAACGTGTGTAAGTTACCAGCTGGGCAACCTCACAAGGTATGGATCAACCATGTACAGATATTGTACCTACACACACAAAGCTACACATACATAATTATACAAATATGTAGAAAATAGATTTCTTTCTATCACAAATGTCTTTAAATTTAGGCAGTATACCAACAGTATTATAATGTTTCTCTTGCAATCGAGGAAGACTCAAAAAAAATTCACATCAGGCCCTCTTTACTAAACATTTATGTGCCCTTTATGCTTCAAAAAATCAGGAATTTGCATGCTGACAGTGATTATGTAAATGGACTGTTTTGCAAATCAGATCCCAGAGGATTCCTGAGCTGAAAGCAATTCTCCTTTAAAGGTTTCATCATGGTCCAAATCAGTGGTTCTTGAGACACCATTTTCAGTAATGCAATAAATACCCCATCAGATTCTTGCTGGTTGCTTTCCTCTCAAGCAGTGAGCCCTTCTTGCTTTGAAACAGCAGCCCCAAAAGGGTCTCTGCTGATTTTGAAGAGCTGTGGCACAAGACATAGTTTTAAACCTCCACTCTGGGTAAAATGTTGCAGTCTTGACTCAACTGACCAAAACTCGTAGGTAACCCTGCTTGGAGCAGGATGTGAGTCTAGGTGACTTCCCGAGGCCCCTTTTAACTTGAATTATTCCATGATCCTACAATCCTAAAACAGCCGAGCCCTCTAGGCTGGGGCAGGCACACTGCAGAAACACATATCCAGTAATATTCTGGCCTCACCCTGAGCTGGTGGACTATTGCAAACATTTAAGTCAGGGCTGCAAGGTTTTATCTGAAGGGATGATTCCAAACATGCATGACATTAGAAGAATTAAAGTGTGCCTTAAATTTTGCAATAAATATTTTGAAGGAAGGGTGCTTTCTCAGCACCTGTGCTGTTAGAGGTGCTCTGCTTGGAAATGTCAAAAACTCACCGTCAAGGTTTTTATCCTAACCTAAATGCTTATAGAAGAAATAGATAGAGACTCAAGGAACTTCTGCAACATGCTCAAATGTGCATTCCAAGAAACCAGTTCTATAGAAAAAAAAAGCTGATGTGGTTTGGGTTTTTTTGGCTGTATACACCTGCAATCCCTGTTCATGGCAATGCACAATTTAAGGGGTGTGTTTCAATAATGAAAAGCATTTCCCTGCCATTCCCCTCACATAAAAACAGGCATATAAGTAACTTTTTTTAAAAACCCTGAAAACCCAAACAAGCAAACCACTATTCCCCACTACTGAAACATCAAACTCCAGTTTTAAAGTGGAATAGAAAGCACAAACCAACAAATCAAGGTCAATCATCTGTTCTGCTTCTGCAACTGTATTCTGTCCCTCCCCAAATGCCCAGTGCCACAGATGAGAGCATACAGACTCCAACCAGGAACCTTAACACACAGGCTCTCACATGGCTTCTATGGCACAGCCCGGAGAACGTGCACATCCAGCTCCTGTCAGAGCTCAGAAGGGCCGGAACAGACTGGGAGAAAACAGCTCAGCACTGCCCTGTACCTCCGCAGCCAGGTGTGCCTTCAATGCACAGCTTGCTTCAAATCATCTACAGACTCTTTCTATCAAGCACAAAACAAATCCAGAGTGGACAGGGACCAGCAGGTTCACAGCTGCCAAGACACACAGCCGCTGGCTTTGATATCGCTTGGGTGCAGTCGCACATGCAGCCATGCCCATAAAGAGCTCTGCATAGTTTCATTGCATGGGTATATTCACATTCTAAATTACATTGCAGTGATTTCAAAATGCAATTAAGTTAATTGCAGCTTGAATATGCCTGGAGCTGGCACGTGGTGGTGTCATTCACAGCGAAGGCATCATGCTTTCCAGGAACACCTCAGCAGCCAAGGATGGACACCCTGCCTGGAGCACTCCTCTTGCCCTGTTGAGAAAGCTTTGGGCTTGAAAACATAAGTTGACCAACACAGTGAGTGTGTTAAGCAATAGAAAATAAATCACAGGCTTTATTTCTCAACCATATTACACCAAATCTGAGTAAAGATCCCCAGCATCAGGCATTGCAGCCAAAGACTCCAGAAGTCAGAGAGCAGCAGGACAGCATAGCAACAGCATAGTCCAAGGGCACCTAGTTCCAGAGCAGACCTGCTTGGTGTGCAGCTCAGCCCCATCCTGGGACACAAACCAGAGTGCACCATCTCCTTGCGTGCTTCAATTTATTTTGGAAAGAAACCAAGGTGTAGAGAGGCAGGAAACCACAACATGCTCCCAAAGGTGCTGCAGTCTGAATGGGCAGAGGCCCAAGATTGCAGGGCTTACCCAAAGCCTGAGCTTCCCTCTGCACAGGCACAACCACATGGGCCTGGTGCTATTTCAGGGAATCCTTTTATTCCACAGCTGCTACTACTGAGGTCTGAAACTGAAACCCAGTGTGTGATCTCATGGATGAGTGCAAAGCTCACAAGCTCTCACATCTTAACAGAGGAGAAGAAAGGCTCTGTTTAGTTGTGCCAGAATAAATGAAGTGCAAAGGTAGCCGGGATGCCTCTTGAAGCTGTTTAGTGCTGGCACTCAATTTGAATCACTCTGAAGAAAAGCTTGAGATTTCCTAGGGAAAGTACTACACCTCAATGCCTTTAAACTATTTTTGTGCTTCTGTGATCCTGGGCTGCTGTGCATTGCAAGGCATGGACGTGCTGCCTGCTTCCCTGGGTTGTTTTCTGCACACAGCAGCAACAGCATCTTTCCCCAAATGGATGTGGGGTTTTTCAGATGCTTTCTGCTTTTCCTACAGCCCAGGCACAGTCTGTGAGGGGCAGGAGCAGGGGCAGACGGGCTTGTCCATGCTATTTTATGGCAGTTTTTCAAAAGAGTCATCTGGAAATATCACTCCAGCTGTGCTACTGCTGTGTGCAGGCAGAGAAAAAAGGGAAGAAGAAAAAAACAGCAGCAGTGTGGGACAGAGACCAAGCATTCATACAAATTTATGCTTTATAACTTAAGGACAGTTTTTCCAAACTTGTTGCAACATCAATCTGCTGGGAAACTAAAATATTTTGGACAAGAGTGATGGTCTATATTTTAAAATTCAGATTTATAACAAACAACCAAGTCCCAATAGCATGCAAGCTTGTTCTTCTTCATTTAGAAATTAAACAGTGTGTGTATATCTTTTAACTCATCTTCATAAAATCTCTGGGTTTGGGTCCTGCCAGCTACACACTGGACTCACTGAGACAGCAGGATCATTGCTTTGAAAAAAAACTATCAATAAGCACTAAAATAACAAAAAATCAGGCCCTTGCCACGCTTCGCTCCACACACTTCACGATTTTCTGTAGGAGATGACAAAAGCAATTTCATACAGGAGAACAATACAGACCCCTCTGTCTCAGCCTCCAGGGTGAGCACCAGTAACAATAAAAAACACGTCCTCTCCTCACAAACAAACGGTGAATGACTCCCAGACAAAATAAATTCTTTCATCAATAACGATCCATCAGAGATGCTTCCTTCTTTCTTTCTGTAATTCATTTGTAAAATTAACAGCCCCTCATACACAGCCTCCCACAAAAATAATTGATCCCACTGCCCTGGATAGGAGCCACTTTACTGGATGCTGGCAACAATTACCATTTCACGCATATTATTTCCGTTTGCAGAAGGCTGACGCCAGTGCACACATGCAGGCTTATGTGAGACGTCCCACCAAAAAAGAGAATTAAAGAAAACAAACCAGAAAAGCTATCACACAATGTAAGACTTGTTGATTTCTTTGCCACCTTTTGTGCTACAGAAAATAAAGCATCTACTTGGTCAACATGTGCTACCAATAAGTTGGTCTAATTAATGGCAGACTGCTGAGAAACCGAGCAGCTTTCCTTATCTGCAGAGGAAAGAAGCCCGAGCTAGCTTCTGATGTTGAAAGTTACTTGCAGGAAACTACCTCGCCGGACAGAGCTGCAAACCCTGCTTGTCTTTCAGAAAGAGGAGGGGAAAAAAAAAAAGGTAACATTAGTTTTACTTCAAAGTAATGCCAGGACCCTTAAGAAGATACATTGAGAGCATTTGTGTGAAAGCAGCAGGACACCTCCAACTTTCTGAAGTGGATTTTCCTCCCAATGTTGATGGCTAACTTGAAGTGCAAAGAAATTAAAAAAAAAAAGACAAAATAAAAAAAA